>WNWK01033476.1:0-21125 GCA_009830355.1 Cherax destructor | reverse complement strand
TCTATTCTTTTTTGGGGATGTGGATGATGTAGACACAAGAATTTGTGTCATGCCATGTTCTGTTTTCCTTTATTAGCGTTCACTTAAAAGCAAGAAACCATTTTCTTTTTCTTTTGCTTTCTGGCATGAATACTAGCATTTTTTCACTTTAACAGTGCTAATTTCTTGAATGATTATTTCAACTCAATTCAATGACTATATTTATAAGTAATATATAATTTAACTCCAAAACACATCGTAGCCCATGTAATGAATGTGACAGTGTGTTCATGGGAAGATAAAAGTTTCAGAGGTGTTGATGACAGAAAATGTTGCTGAACATAAATGTGATATATAACATTCAACATTAACAGTATGTTAACTATAGCCAGGTAACTGGCCATAGCATTAACCCCATAACTGTCCAAACATAGATCTACGTTCTCTCGCCCAGCGCTCCGAATATTTTGAAAAAAACAAAATCATTGTTTTTTAATAATGACATTTTTTTACATAAAGTAATGTAAAAAAAAATTAGTCAATACTTACGGAGACATAACGCAAAGTCGGCGCTTGTCGCTCACCTAATGGCAACTTGGAGTCCTGCCGGTTGCAAAAGTGTTGCCGATATACCTTTTTTCCTCATTTTTTAATTAATATAATTTTTATGTTCTGATAATTAAATTGAGTAGTTCTTGTGATTTCATAGAATCTTCGTTCTGACACTAATATTAGGTACTGAAATGTACTCAAATAGTCATAAACACACTGACAGGTAACATTTTCACATGCTTTGTCATCTACATTGTCTAGAAATATATAAAAAGATTTATAGGTCCTAGCAATGTTTTAGACATCTTTCTTTCTTTCACCATGTCGCCGTTTCCCAACCAAGCAGGGGGGCCCCAAAAAGATAAAGAAAGTTTCTCCTTTACATTTAGTAATATAAAAGGGAAAGGGTTACTACCCCCTTGCTCCCGGCTTTTTAGTCGCCTCTTACGACACGCATGGCTTTACGGAGGAAGAATTCTGTTCCACTTCCCAATGGAGATAAGAGGAAATAAGAACAATAACTAGTAAGAAAATAGAAAAAAACCCCAGAGGGGTATGTGTATATACAGTGGTCCCCCGGAAGAACACCCCGGAAATCGTACAATTATGTAGTATAATATTGTAAGTGCTTGTGGAAGTGTAATTTTGGGGGCCTGAAATAGAAATTACCACGTGACATTATTTCTTAAGGGAGTAAATTGTTTGGGAATGGCACTTGAGCAGGCTTCTGGGAATGAAGTTTTTCGTTACTCGAGGGTCCACTGTATATATATGCTTGTACATGAATGTTAGTGTGACCTAAGTGTAAGTAGAAGTAACAAGACATACCTGAAATCTTGCATGTTTATAAGACAGAAAAAAGACACCAGCAATCCTACCATCATGTAAAACAATTATAGGCTTCCGTTTTACACTCACTTGGCAGGACAGTACGTAGTACCTCCCTGGGCGGTTGCTGTCTACCAACCTGGAGTATATATAAAACTCCTTGAAGCATCGTGTAAGACTAAGTGTCACACCACTGCTGACAGTTCAGCAGTGGAGTGACACTTGATGATTGTGCACTGCCCTGGCTGTTTGTTTGTTTTCACTGTTACATATAAACATGTCTGTTTGTCTGTCTGTCTACTTGTCTGTATGTCTACTTGTCTGTATGTCTATTTGTCTATGTCTATTTGTCTGTATGTCTATTTGTCTGTCTATCTGTCTAGCTCTCTCTTTATCTCTGTGTTTGCTTATCTGTCTTCCTGTCTCTCTATCTGCTTGTCTCTTTTTCTGTCTCAGAACCAACATGTATTACACACGATGCAGAGTAGTCACTTCTGATTTCTGTACAAGTGAAAATGCGTATTATGTACTTGCCAGTCATGCTTATTATACCTTATATCATGTCTGAGGTCAATGTGTGGTGTGAATATAATGCAGAGAATTTGTAGTTTGGAAATTAGGAGGAGGTGCGGGATTACCAAAACTATTATCCAGAGGGCTGAGGAGGGGTTGTTGAGGTGGTTTGGACATGTAGAGAGAATGGAACGAAACAGAATGACTTCGAGAGTGTGTAAATCTGTAGTGGTGGGAAGGCGGGGTAGGGGTCGGCCTAGGAAAGGTTGGAGGGAGGGGGTAAAGGAGGTTTTGTGTGTGGGGGGCTTGGACTTCCAGCAAGCATACATGAGCATGTTTGATAGGAGTGAATAGAGTTTTTATGAGGATAGTGAGGCTCAGGTTAGGGTGTGTAGGAGAGAGGGAGATTACTTTCCGGTAAAAGTAGGTCTTAGACAGGGATGTTTAACCCTTTCAGGGTTTTTGACGTACTAGTACGGTTACGCACCAGGGCGTTTGACGTACTAGTACGCCTAATCTAGCGCCCTCAAATCAAGCAGAAACAGCGGTAGGCCTAGATGTGAGAGAATGGGTCTGTGCGGTTAGTGGCAGTATAAAAAAATCCTGCACCACACAGTGCATAATGAGGAAAAAAACTCTGACCGAGTTTTGGTTTAAAACCGACTTTGCAGTCTATTTTCGTTTTAGTATTTAAGCTTGTATTCTCGTTTCTTAGTCTCATTTGATAGAATGGAAGATATATTACAGAAATAGCGATAATTTTGACTGGTTTCATGATGACAAGTACCTTGAAACTGAGGCAAAGTAGCGAAAATGTTCGATTTTTGCCGATGTTCAGAGTAAACAAATCACGATGCGTCCAATACACATCAACTGGGTAGTCTAATATTCTTGCACAAGTGCTGGATATTATTTATACCATCTTTACAATGATGCAGTTGTATACATAACAGAAAATCTTAAATTTTTGTGAAATAAAATTCAAAATGGAAAGCAAAGTTATGCAATAGGAGCCTGGAGACGGGCCCAATGAACAGATAAAATGTTATTTTAGTGCCAAGAATGTCTGTCTTGTTTATTCTGGACCCTATTTTGAAATTGGCATCTTTTGAAATTTGTGTGAAATTGGCAATATTGCCAATTTCTGACCATTTTCTGGGTAGTTGAAATCGATAAATTGGGGGTTTCTTGTACTCAATCGATAGAACAAATGTAATTCTACAATAATAGCTATGTTTTTTTTTAGACTGAGACATTGAATTGGCCGAAAATAGGGCTCAAGTGGGAGAAATCGCCGATGCGTAAATATCTTCGATACCCTAACTTTGCGAGGCATAATTCCGTTAGTTTTTCACCAAATTTCATACGTTTGGTGGCGTTATGATCGGAAAAGATGCTCTATCGTTTCAAGAAAATATAATTTATTTTTTTCTGAAAATGTTTCACCCTGAGAGAGTTAAGAATCGCGGTCTCGACCCTGAAAGGGTTAATGTCACCATGGTTGTTTAATATACAGTGGACCCCCGAGTTTCGTAAAAACTTCACTCCTGAAGTCTGCTCAAGTGCCATTACCGACGAATTTACTCCCTTAAGGAAAAATTTCACGTAGGTTAGTCTATTTCAGACCCCAAAATACACTTCCACAGAACTTACAAAATTATACTTACATAATTGCACGATTTCCGGGGTATTCGTTAACCGAGGGTCCACTGTATTTATAGGTGGGGTTGTAAAAGAAGTAAATGCTAGGGTGTTGGGGAGAGGAGTGGGATTAAATTATGGGGAATTAAATGCAAAATGGGAGTTGACACAGTTACTTTTTGCTGATGATACTGTGCTTATGGTAGATTCTAAAGAAAAGTTGCAAAGGTTAGTGGACGAGTTTGGGAGGGTGTGTAAAGGTAGAAAGTTGAAAGTGAACATAGATAAGTAAGTAAGGTGATGAGGGTATCCAAACGATTTAAATGGAAAATTTGATATCACATTGGAGAGAGGGATTATGGAAGAAGTAAATGTTTTCAGATATTTGGGAGTTGACGTGTCAGCGGATGGGTTTATGAAGGATGAGGTTAACCATAGAATTGATGAAGGAAAAAAGGTGAGTGGTGCGTTGAGGTATCTGTGGAGGCAAAAAACGTTATCCATGGAGGCAAAGAAGGGAATGTACGAAAGTATAGTGGTGCCGACACTCTTATATGGGTGTGAAGCATGGGTTGCAAATGCTGCAGTGAGGAGGAGGAGGCTGGAGGCAGTGGAGATGTCCTGTCTAAGGGCAATGTGTGGTGTAAATATTATGCAGAAAATTCGGAATGTGCAAATTAGGAGAAGGTGTGAAGTTTCTAAAAGTATTTGTCAGAAGGCTGAAGAGGGGTTGTTTAGGTGGTTTGGTCATTTAGAGAGAATGGATCAAAGTAGAATGACTTGGAGAGCGTATAAATCTGTAGGGGAAGGAAGGCGGGGTAGGGGTCGTCCTAGAAAAGGTTGAAGGGAGGGGGTAAAGGAGGTTTTGTGGGCGAGGGGCTTGGACTTCCAGCAAGCATGTGTGAGCGTGTTAGATAGGAGTGAATGGAGACGAATGGTTTTTGGGACCTGACGAGCTGTTGGAGTGTGAGCAGGGTAACATTTAGTGAAGGGATTCAGGGAAACCAGTTAATTGATTTAGTTGGACTTGAGTCCTGGAAATGGGAAGTACAATGCCTGCACTTTAACCCTTTGACTGTTGCAAGCCCCAATCCTGAGTGCTCTCCTGTTGTCGCAAAATATTAGAAAAAAAAAAAAAAATCTTATCAAAATGTTAAGATTATTTTTCTGATTGTTTTTCATCCTAAAAATTTTTTTTTGCAATCAATACTTACTGAGATATGGAGGCATAAAGTTGGCAGAAAATGAACCGTGTATGGCAACAGCGGAGCATGCTGCTCACCGGTACACTTATATTTACTCCCATTTAAAGGTTTCTTGTATTTTCCAATATTTTTTTTTTCCAAGTAACTTATGTGGCCTTTGAGACCAAAGTAAGGTGCTGTGTACATATATACACACACTCATTGTATGCAACACAATAACTGCACAAACATTATTATCATTATATTGTTTACAGAACTTGTTTACAGAAACCAACAATACAAAAATTTTTTTATTACTATTGTTCTATAATATATATACACATATATAATGGCTGGACACTTTCCATCAACTTCCCTTAGCACTTGAAGCTGTGTGTGTGTGTGGACATCTAAATTTGCTGAGTCAGGGTAAGGCAGCTGTCAAAATGACATATTATACCATTACTCACCACCCTCACTGCTGTCAACCTGTCAACACAAAAGGGGACCCATGTCTTCTTCCCACAACCTCCTTCCTAGCTTCCTTTCTTCCTTCATTCCTTTCTTACTTATTTCCTTCCTTCTTTCCTCTCATCTCATCCTTCCTTCCTCTCATCTCTTCCTTCCTGCCTTCCTTTCTTCCTTCCTTTTTTTCTTCCTTCCTTTCTTACTTCTTTTGTTCCTTCCTCTCATCTCTCCTTCCTTTCTTTCTTTCTTCCTTTTTTCTTTCCTTCCTTCCTTCCTTTCCTCCTTCGTTCCTTCTTCTTTCTTCCTTCCTTCCTTTCCTCCTTTCTTCCTTCTTCTTTCCTTCCTTCCTTCCTTTCCTCCTTCCTTCCTTCTTCTTTCCTTCCTTCCTCTCATCTCTTCTTTCCTTCCTTTCATCTCTTCTTTCCTTCCTCTCATCTCTTCTTTCCTTCCTTCCTTCCTCTCATCTCTTCTTTCCTTCCTTCCTTCCTCTCATCTCTTCCTTCCTTACTTTCTTTCTTTCTTCCTTCCTTCCTTCTGGTATCCTGGGCATTGCTTTCGGTCACAAACTCCTCAAAAACGATGAAATTCATCTTCCGAGACACTTCCATCTGTGTTAGAGCTATCACTGGGGAAGAGAAAAGTCCCAGATTCGCCTGGGAGTTAGGTATTTCTTACCGCTAGGCATACTGAAATGGCTTTCCCACAATGCACCACTGGCTGCCCGATTTTTTTTTATACTGCGCACACTGACCACACAGACCCATTCTCTCACATGTGGGCCTACCAGCTTTCTCCCACTTGAGTTGAGGCTGCTAGATACGTATAGATACGTCCGAAACAGTGGCTCGTAAGACGTATATATAGACCGAAACAGTCAAAGGGTTAAAGGAGGGGTCTGAGATAGTGACAGCTGGGAGGGACTAATCTCAGCTGTCGTATCTTAGCGCCTCTGCAAAGACAGTGATTATGTATGAGTGTGGTGAAAGTGTTGAATGGTGATGAAAGTATTTTCTTTTTGGGTCACCCTGCCTCAGTGGGAGATGGCCGACTTGTTGAAAAAAGAATGGCGACAAATGGTTTTTAATACTTGACGTGCTGTTGGAGTGTGAGCAAAGTAACATTTATGAAGGGATTCAGAGAAACCAGCAGGCCGGACTTGAGTCCTGTAGATGGGAAGTACAGTGGGTCGTACCACTCCTGAAGGAGGGGGTTTGTGTTAATTTGTTGCCAGTTTAATTACATGGTATGTAACGACGCAGCCCTCTGGCAAGAGGGGTGCTTTACACTACAAGAGGGGTAATGGAGTGAATGATGATGAAAGTTTTTCTTTTTCGGGCCACCCTGCCTTGGTGGGAATAGGCCGATGTGTTAATAAAATAAAAAAAATAATCTACAAGCACAGTACGTATAGCACTTCGTATGGATTTTTTGGGGTTATCCTAGGTAATTTACACTATGTATAATAACTATTTATGTGTATCTGTGATATAGAGACAGAGACAGAGATACAGAGACAGGCAGAGATAGATACAGATGGAGATAGACAGAACCAAAGTCAAACAGCCACCCACCCAGCCAGCCGCTGGCGCCAGGCCAGCCACACCCGGCCTGCCAAACATGTATTACACATGTTCCAGAATTGTTTCTCTTTACTTAGGGTATAGGTTATAGGACATTTTGGGAGGATGACACTACCAGTGGTATCAAAATTGAAAGGATGTTGCACAAATGTTGCGCATGGGTTATTATCGAGGTTTTTGATATTTCCTCTACCACTTGTGGCCACATCCATCTCAAAGCCACTAAACTCGGAGTCAACATCACTTTCCTCTTAAAAGGGGAGTGTTAATAGGACATGACATCAGTGAATCCCTGGTGTTTGCCACGCTCTTTGCTGTAGCTGGCGCTCAATTGAACTGGTGCTTCCACAAGGTACTAAGTGGTCCCAGATTTTTTTAATACTGCACACACCAAGTGTTAAGACCCATTCTATACTGACCATGCATCTCAGGCCATTCGTCCCAAATTTGGAGGCAGGAAAAATAAAACGTATAACTACGATTTCTTATCACTTGAACTGTGATAAGAAATCCTACTTAATAGTCTGTGTCTAATTCTTAAGTAGTCTTTCAGCATTGACATTAGTTTGCCTGAAATGCATTGCATGCTAGTGGCTTTCTTTTGTGCCAATCATTGTTTTATACGTAAACTATGTATATTATTTTTTACTGCTTAATGAATGATATACTGAATTATTTTTCCTAATTTTTTTAGGCCATCCTGTCTCAGCAAGAGATAGCCAGAGTAATAAATAAAAGAGAACAGGATAATTTTTTTTATTAGAAATTTGTTTTGATATACTGTAGAAAATAATAAGTTTATATCTCAGAACTTAATAGTGACATGGGACATTTAATACGCAGATGAAGATTCAGAGTGGGAGTGTGCAGGTGAATGGACGGCTGGCCTTAGTGACGCAGCAAGCATGGATCTACAATGATACTTTCCGTGAGAACATCTTGGTGGGTCAGAGTTACGACCCAGAGAGGTACAAAACGACCCTTCAAGTGTGTTCTCTTGAGTCTGATATTGAACTTTTGGCCGATGGAGAGATGACAGAGATTGGAGAAAGGGGCATTAATCTCAGGTGAAGATTAATACTCATTTATATTCTGTTAAGATAGTTTGATTTAATTCATCATTTGTCATACAATATTACTGTATTTTAAATCTTCAAAACATCACAGTAGTTCAATTTATTCTTTTCTATAGAATAACATACTTAAAACAATTGATTATACTGTATGATTATTTTATCATAGATAAAAACTATTGTCATTTGCTCTATCTAGTTATTTTATGATTCATGTTGTATTTCATTCACCTTACAATTTTGGCATAATTTATAATTTTGACTGCTTGTCTGAAGTTTTTCCTAGGTAGTAGGATGGTAGACAGCAACTGTCCAGGGAGGTACGTACTACCATCCTGCCAGTGAGTGTAAAACTAAAGCTTGTAGTACGTAATTGTTTTACATGATGGTAGGATTGCTGGTATCTTTTTCTGTCTCATAAACATGCAAGATTTCAGGAACGTCTTGCTACTTCTACTTACACTTAGGTCACACTACACTTGCATGTACAAGCATATATATACACACCCCTCTGGGTTTTCTTCTATTTTCTTAATAGTTCTTGTTCTTGTTTATTTCCTCTTTTTCTACATGGGAAAGTGGAACAGACTTCATCCTCCATAAGCCATGCATGTTGTAAGAGGTGACTAAAATTCCGGGAGCAAGGGGTAGTAACCCCTTCTCCTGTATATATTACTAAAATTAAAAAGAGAAACTTTGGTTTTTTCTTTTTGGGCCACCCTGCCTCGGTGGGATACGGGCAGTTTGTTGAAAGAAGAAGAAGTCTGAAGTTTTTAAAGTGCAAAAGAATAATAAATAAACATAGATGTGAAGAAAAAATGACAGAAATTGAAGCAAATAACATAAGAATTGTTAGTTGCAACTTAAAGATTTATTGACTAATTAATTTTTTAAATATTTTGTTATGAGCTTGTGCTAGTTTATCTATTGAATATTATGGAGTTGCAGTACTTATTTTTGGATATCTTTATTTATTAACTCTTTTATATTTCAGCGGTGGGCAGAAGCAAAGAGTAAACTTGGGCCGGGCAGTGTACAGTGATAGGGATATTTACCTACTAGATGATCCTCTAAGTGCTGTGGATACCAAGGTTGCCAAACACATCTTCAACACCTGCATAAAAGGAACACTAAGTGACAAGACTGTAATTCTTGTTACTCATGCTACGCATGTAAGTGGTTCCTTGTGCTTTTTAATTCACCATGTGTACAGGGAGTCCTCGCCTTATGCTCACTGATGGAGATAGAATTTAAGCCCTTTGACTGTTTCGGTCGTATATATACGTCTTACGAGCCTCTGTTTCGGACGTATATACTACTCACAAATTCTAGCGGCTTCAAATCAAGTGGGAGAAAGCTGGTAGGCCCACATATGAGAGAATGGGTCTGTGTGGTTAGTGTGCACTGTATAAAAAAAATCCTGCAGCACGCAGTGCATAATGAGAGAAAAAAAACTCCGACCGTGTTTTTGGATTAAAACGCCGTCTTTGAGGTGTATTTTCGTATAGTATTTATGGTTGTATTCTCTTTTTTATGGACTCATTTGATAGAATGGAAAACATACTACAGAAATATTTATGATTTTGATTAGTTTCATGATGAAAACGACCTTGAAATTGAGCTCAACGTAGGGAAAATGTTCGATTTTTGCAAATGTTCAAGAGTAATCAAATCACGCCACTCGTCCAATACACATTAACTGGTGAGTCTAATATTCTTTCACAAGTGCACTGATATTATTTATACCATTTTTACAATAATGCAATAGTCTGCATAACGGTAAATTTTCTATTTTTTGTGTGAATAAAAAATCAAAATAGAAAGCAAGAGTAATATAAGAGGGGCCTAAAGACGTGACTAGTGAACAGATAACATCTTATTTTAGTGCCAGGAATGTCTGCATTGTTTATTCTGGACTCTATTTTGAAATTGACAACTTTTTTATTTTGCATGAAATTGGCCAAATTGCCAATTTCTGACCACTTTATTGGTAGTTGAAATCGGTAAATTGGTGGTTTCTTGTACTCATTCGATAGAACAAATGGAGTTCTAAAGAAATAGCTATGAGTTTGGTCGACTGGAACATTGGAATTGGCTGAAAATAGGGCTCAAATTCGGCAAAATTGCCGATGAGTATATATCGCCAAGATCACAAACTTCGCGACAGCGTAATTCCGTACGTTTTCCATCAAATTTCATACTTTTGGTGTCATTACAATCGGGAAAAATTCTCTATCATTTCATAAGAAAATTTTTTTTTTTTTTTTTAATTTTGTGACAACTGGAGAGCACTCAGGATTAGGGGTTGTGACAGTCAAAGGGTTAAGAACATAGTAGACAGTTAGATGATATAAAAAGGAGACAGTGTGTGCAGGGTTGAGAAACAGTTTCATTTGCTACACTATATTATACTTAGATATAGTAACCTAAGAGAAAAAACTTCAAAGAAAATTTCTAATTTTTATGAAATGAATCATGAATTACCCAATACCTTACATAACTGGTTTCCTTTATTTTTTCTATGTGGAGCTGTTGTTGACGATAAAAGAATTAATCATAGAATGTTTATTATGGGATATATTCAAGTGTTTTGTATGTTAGTAATTGAGTAATGTATACGTACATAGTTTTCTCATTTATTATTGTCAGCATGTCCAGTATTTATACTTGTGTGATTTTCTTTTTCAGTTCCTTGAAAAGTGTGATGAGATTATTCTTCTTCAAAAAGGCAAGATTGTAGAGCGTGGTACTCATGCTGAACTTATAGCACGTAAAGGAGAATACTTTGACATGGTTGGATTCGATTCTACACATAATGCAGATAAAGCCGAAGAAGAAAAAAAAGCAGATGCCCTGAATTTGGAAGATTCGGGTATGTGTAAAGTTTGCGATTATTTCTGCACAGTGCATCTAAGTTTGTGCAGCATTTAAATTTTGGCTACAATGATCTATTTTTTTAATATAATGGCCATTTCCCAATAAGGCAAGGTGACCCAAAAAAAGAAGAAAATTTTGTACTTTTCTTCTTTTTACAATTAGTAATTTACGTCTCTTGAATTATCTATTTGTGATTACTTATTTTAATTTACATAAGCAGAGCTAGGCTCATGGTATCCCATCAACAGTGTTGAATTTATGATATAAGATCCCTTCATTTGTAATCTAAATTCTCTACCTTTGAAATAAAGGTCACCCCATTTAATCAGTATGCAAGAACCTGCATGATTCAAGATGTGACTTAAACTTTATGCAAGTGCTGTGTGATAACTGCATAATATTTTATTTATTCTGATTAACTATAAATAAGACACTTGTGCAACACCTGTGTATCTTTTTTTCCTGAAAATGTTTTGCCAGCCAGTGGCTTCTTCAGTCCAGTGCAAAGAAATATGTAATAATAATAATAATAATAATAATAATACCTAGGTAGTAGGTTGGTAGACAACAACCGCCCAGGGAGGTACTACCGTCCTGCCAAGTGAGTGTAAAACGAAAGCCTGTATTTGTTTTACATGATGGTAGGATTGCTGGTGTCTTTTTT
Organism: Cherax destructor; assembly: GCA_009830355.1. NCBI lineage: Eukaryota > Metazoa > Arthropoda > Malacostraca > Decapoda > Parastacidae > Cherax > Cherax destructor. The sequence continues at coordinate 9,766 of WNWK01033476.1, read as the reverse complement.
CTGTCTCATAAACATGCAAGATTTCAGGTATGTCTTGTTACTTCTACTTACACTTAGGTCACACTACACATTCATGTACAAGCATATGTATATACACACACCCCTCTGGGTTTTCTTCTATTTTCTTACAAGTTCTTGTTCTTATTTCCTCTTATCTCCATGGGGAAGTGGAACAGAATTCTTCCTCCGTAAGCCATGCGTGTCGTAAGAGGCGACTAAAATGCCGGGTGCAAGGGGCTAGTAACCCCTTCTCCTGTATATATTACTAAATGTAAAAGGAGAAACTTTCGTTTTTTCTTTTGGGCCACCCTGCTTCGGTGGGAAACGGCCGACGTGTTGAAAGAATAATAATAATAATAATAATAATACGTACCTAGGTAGTAGGTTGGTAGACAGCAACTGCCCAGGGAGGTACTACCGTCCTGCCAAGTGAGTGTAAACCAAAAGCCTGTAATTGTTTTACATGATGGTAGGATTGCTGGTGTCTTCTTTCTGTCTCATAATAATGCAAGATTTCAGGTATGTCTTGTTACTTCTACTTACACTTAGGTCACACTACACATTCATGTACAAGCATATACACACCCCTCTGGGTTTTCTTCTATTTTCTTACTAGTTCTTATTTCCTCTTATCTCCATGGGGAAGTGGAACAGAATTCTTCCTCCGTAAGCCATGCGTGTCGTAAGAGTCAACTAAAATGCCGGGAGCAAGGGGCTAGTAACCCCTTCTCCTGTATATATTACTAAAGTTAAAAAGAGAAACTTTTGTATTTCTCTTTGGGCCACCCCACCTTGGTGGGAAACGGCCGACTTGTTGAAAGAAGAAAAATAATAATACCTAGGTAGTAGGTTGGTAGACAGCAACTGCCCAGGGATGTACTACCGTCCTGCCAAGTGAGTGTAAAACGAAAGCCTTTAATTGTTTTACATGATGGTAGGATTGCTTGTGTCTTTTTTCTGTCTCATTAGGTCACACTATACATTCATGTACAAGCATATATATACACACCTGTCTATGTTTTCTTCTATTTTCTTACTAATTCTTGTTCTTATTTCCTCTTTTCTCCATGGGGAAGTGGAACAGAATTCTTCCTCCGTAATCCATGTGTGTCGTAAGAGTCGACTAAAATGCCGGGAGCAAGGGGCTAGTAACCCCTTCTCCTGTATACATTACTAAAGTTAAAAAGAGAAACTTTTGTTTTTCTCTTTGGGCCACCCCGCCTTGGTAGGAAACGGCCAATGTGTTGGAAGAAGAATAATAATATAATAATATCTTTATTTACTACAAGTACATGTACAAGGTGCAAGGCCTAGCTGACATCAATGACATACTACTATATAGAAAGCCCCTTGTTGTGCAGAGCATTTTGAGCAAATTAGGTCAGTTTTGTCCCAGGATGCGACCCACACAAGTTGACTAACACCCAGGTACCCATTTTACTGGAGTTTACCTGGAGAGAATTCCAGGGGTCAATGCCCCCGCGGCCCGGTCTGGACCAGGCCTCATGTTGGACCAGAGCCTGATCAACCAGGCTGTTACTGCTGGCCGCACGCAGTCCAACGTATGAACCACAGCCTGGCTGGTCAGGTACCGACTTTAGGTGCCTGTCCAGTGCCTGCTTGAAGACAGCCAGGGGTTTGTTGGTAATCCCCCTTATGTATGCTGGGAGGCAGTTGAACAATCTTGGGCCCCTGACACTTACTGTGTTGTCCCTCAACGTGCTAGTGGCACCCCTGCTTTTCATCGAGGGGATGTTACATTGCCTGCTGAGTCTTTTGCTTTCGTAGGGAGTGATTTTCGTGTGCAAGTTTGGTACTAATCCCTCGAGAATTTTCCACGTGTATATAACAATGTATCTCTCCGCCTGCGTTCTAGGGAGTACAGGTTTAGAAACTTCAAGCGTTCCCAGTAATTGAGGTGGTTTATCGCAGTTATGCGTGCCGTGAAGGTTCTCTGCACATTTTCAAGGTCAGCAATTTCACCTGCCTTGAAAGGTGCAGTTAGTGTGCAGCAATATTCCAGCCTAGATAGAACAATCGATTTGTAAAGTGTCAACATGGGCTTTGCATCCCTTGTTTTGAAGGTTCTCATTATCCATCCTGTCATTTTTCTAGCAGATGCAATTGCTACGGTGTTATGGTCCTTGAAGGTGAGATCCTCTGACATAATCACTCCCAGGTCTTTGACATTAGTTTTTGCTCTATTGTGTGGTTTGAATTAGTTTTGTACTCCAATGAGAGTTTAATTTCCTCACGTTTTCCGTATCTGAGTAATTGAAATTTCTCATCATTGAACTTCATATTGTTTTCTGCAGCCCATTTAAAGATTTGGTTGATGTCTGCTTGGAGTCTTGCAGTGTCTTCAACGGTGGACACTGTCATACAGATTCGGGTGTCATCTGCAAAGGAAGACACGGCACTGTGGCTTATATCCCTGTCTATGTCCGATATGAGGATGAGGAACAGGATGGGAGCGAGTACTGTGCCTTGTGGAACAGAGCTTTTCACATTAGCTGCCTCAGACTTTACTCTGTTGACTACTACTCTTTGTGTTCTACTTGTTAGGAAATTATAGATCCATCTACCAACTTTTCCTGTTATTCCTTTATCACGCATTTTGTGTGCTATCACACCATGGTCACACTTGACCCTCGCCGTGTAAAGCAAGAGCTTTTGCCACCAGGCCACAGGGCACCATAAATGGTGGAAGACAAGGTGGAGTGTGAGGTAATCAGAATGAGATACCCAGGTGTTGCACAAGTGTCTTTATTTATCAACTTGTCGGTTTTCTAAACCATGTATTGATAACTAACTGTGTACTATTTACTTGTTTTAGATAAGAAAGCTGTGAATGTCAGTAAAAGTAAGTGTTATGCGACTGAGCTTCTGAATTTGATGGCCAAGCATGATGAAAGAACTAAGTTAACAGCATGCTAGTAGCTTTGCACTTCTAGGGAACTTTACATTACTGAGATTTGGGCTTTCCCGGTGCTGTTAATATGAAAGCTGAGCATTAAATAATTTTAACATGATGATGATAATATTTTATATCACGGTCAGCATTTCTCAAATGCCACTTAAGTAGACACTGAAATTGAATTCTTTTCACTTATGTAGACACTGATTTTTTTTTTTTTTGCATTATTACTGCTTATCAACTAATATACACATACACCAAGACATTCCAGCACAGCTTTTTAATATTTCTTCTTCTCTACCAAACAAATGCTGTATCTAACATGAGTTCTTGCATGTTTGGTTTAATAAAAATATAATTTTATCTTCCAAAGATGTTTTTGAAGAGACTGCCATTTTCTTTTTAAGGTGCTACTGCTCAAGATGTAATTTTTTATATTTTGATGCATTTTCCATAGATATTTTGAATAAATTGTGGTTAATGAATGCTTTACAGAGAAATAAGTAATGTTATTCACAATCATTCTGAATGTAGTTTTCATTTTGTTTTCATGTTTGTAAAGTCATGACATTATGAATATAAAACAAAGTAATGAAAACTATAAATTTTTGTATTCTCTTGCACCGTAGATACGAAAGAGGATGTCAAAGGACCCACGATGAACGGTAAACTCATTACTGAGGAGAGCAGAGAAACAGGAAGTGTCAGTAGCAGGGTCTATTTAACATTTATTAAGGTAAGAATGTGTATGGTTACATAAATTTAGGATGTATCTGCTACTTGTATTATAAACTTTGTCTGTATTGTAATTGCAGCCTTTATTATCAGAATTATGTTTGTCTTACACATTATCAAATTCACCAAAATTTTCATTATTTTGCTCCTTTTTCTATTTTTTCCCGAGCCTTGATTGTACTGTGTAATATTATTGCCCATTTCTTTATCTGAACTGTAGTATCTGCATCCTTTGGCAAGACAGTGATAGAGCGAATGATGGTGATTTTTTTTTTATGGGGGGTTACCCTACCTTGGTGGGAGACAGCCAGTGTGATAAAAAATAAAAATTGTAATTACGTAACGTGTAGAATGTAATCACATACCTTCGAGTAGACTATATAAACATTCAACTGGCAATATTGACATATATTTTGAACATTCTAATTCATTTTTTTTATATTAGAATTTTCAATTGCAACAAGTGTTCCTTCTGCTTAGTGTCTTTCCCTTTCTGTTTTGTATATTGCAGCATTTTTTCCATCTTTGGAATTAATAGGAAATCACATTTAAGTCAAGAACTTTTGTAGAGGTATTGTAAGCGATATACGTAATTAAAGTGCCAAAATATTATTATTATTATAATCAAGGGGGAGTGCTAAACCCGTAGGATTATGCAGCGTCTGTGGGGAAAAATATGAAAGGTATTCAGGCTTAATTCAGGGAACCGGAGCACAGATCCAATTCCATAGATCAAGAGCCCCTCACCAACATCAAGGAACCTTCCTTGAGGGGAAGTGCCGAAATAGTAGAATCTTGACTCATAAGATTTTATTTACAACTCTCTGGCTACTTATTTTTTTTTTTTTTTCAACAAGTCGGCCGTCTCCCACCGAGGCAAGGTGACCCAAAAAGAAAGAAAATCCCCAAAAAGAAAATACTTTCATCATCATTCAACACTTTCACCACACTCATACATAATCACTGTCTTTGCAGAGGCACTCAGATATGACAGCTGAGAATAGTCCCTCCCAGCTGTCACTATCCCAGACCCCTCCTTTAAAGTGCAGCATTGTACTTCCCATTTCCAGGACTCAAGTCCAACTAAATCAATTAACTGGTTTCCCTGAATCCCTTCACAAAATGTTACCCTGCTCACACTCCAACAGATTGTCATGTCCCAAAAACCATTCGTCTCCATTCACTCCTATCTAATACACTCACACATGCTTGCTGGAAGTCCAAGCCCCTCGCCCACAAAGCCTCCTTTACCCCGTCCCTCCAACCTTTTCGAGGACGACCCCTACCCCTCCAACCACTCCAACACTATATCCCCCCTGCTTTTAACATTTCTGTCATGATCCCATCAGTTCCACCTGCTTTACCCCTTTCATTCTATGTAATGCCTCACGCACCTCCCCCACACTCACATCCTGCTCTTCACTCCTAAACGATGTTATACCTCCCTGGCCAGTGCATGAAATTACCGCCTCCCATTTTTCATCGACATTTAAAAGTTCCTCAAAATATTCCCGCCATCTACCCATTACCTCCAGCTCCCCATCTACTAACTCCCTACTCTGTTTTTAACTGACAAATCTATTCGTTCCCTATGCTTTCTTAAATTGTTTATGTCACTCCAAAATTTTTCTTAGTTTTCAGCAAAATTTCTTGACAGCCTCTCCCACTCTTTCATCTGCTCTTCTTTTGCACTCTCTCACCACTTTCTTCACCTTTCTTTTATTCTCCATATACTCTGCTCTTCTATTAACACTTCAGTTTTGCAAAAACCTCTCATAAGCTACCTTTTTCTCTTTTATCACACCCTTTACTTCTTCATTCCACCACTCACTCCTCTTTCCTCCTGCACCCACCCTCCTATAGCCACAAACTTCTGCCCCACATTCTAATACTACATTTTTAAAACTATCCCAACTCTCTTCAACCCCCCCACTACTCATACTTGCACTAGCCCACCTTTCTGTCAATAGTTGCTTATATCTCACCCTAACTTCCTCCTCCCTTAGTTTACACACTTTTACCTCTCTTTACTTGCTGTTGCCATTTTCTTTTTGTACCATCTACCTTTTACTCTAACTGTAGCTACAACTAAATAATGATCCGATATATCCGTTGCCCCTCTATAAACATGTACATCCTGAAGCCTACCCATCAACCTTTTATCCACCAATACATAATCTAACAAACTACTTTCAGTACGTGCTATATCATACCTTGTATACTTATTTATCCTCTTTTTCATAAAATATGTTTTACTTATTACCAAACCTCTTTTTACACATAGCTCAATTAACGGTTCCCCATTTACATTTACCCCTTGCATCCCAAATTTACCTACTACTCCCTCCACAACATTTTTACCCACTTTAGCATTTAGATCCCCAACCACAAGTACTTTCTCACTTGGTTCAAAACTCCCCATGCACTCACTCAACATCTCCCAAACTCTCTCTCTCTCCTCTACACTTCTCTCTTCTCCAGGTGCATAAACACTTACTATAACCCACTTTTCACATCCAACCTTTATTTTACTCCACAAAATCCTTGAATTTATACATTTATAATCCTCTTTACCTGCCATAACTGATTATTCAACATTATTGCCACTCCTTCTTTAGCTCTAACTCTATTTGAAACTCCTGACCTAATCCCTTTTATTTCTCCCCACTGAAACTCTCCTACCTCCTTCATCTTTGTCTCACTTAAAGCCAGGACATCCAGCTTCTTTTCATTCATAACATCTACAATCATCTCTTTCTTATCATTCACACAACATCCACGCACATTGAAACATCCCACTTTGACGGTTTTCTTCTTTTTCTTTTTAGTAAATCTATACAGGAAAAGGGGTTACTAGCCCATTGTTCTTGGCATTTTAGTTGACTTTTACAACATGCATGGCTTACAGAGGAAAGATTCTTATTCCACTTCCCCATGGATATGAAAGGAAAAGAAATAAGAACAAGAACTATTAAGATAAAATCAAAGAAAACTCAGATGAATGTGTATACATAAATGTGTAAATGTATGTGTAGTGTGACCTAAGTGTAAGTAGAAGTAGCAAGACGTACGTGAAATCTTGCATGTTTATGAGACAGAAAAAAGACACCAGCAATCCTACCATCATGTAAAACAAATACAGGCTTTCGTTTCACACTCACTTGGCAGGATGGTAGTACCTCCCTGGGTGGTTGCTGTCTACCAACCTACTACCTACCAATAATAATATTAATAATAATAATAATTTTAATAATAATAATAATTATTCTTATTATTATTACTCAGAATAATTAATATTTGCTCTCCATGGGGAAGTGGAACAGAATTCTTCCTCTGTAAGCCATGCGTGTCGTAAGAGGTGACTGAAATGCCAGGAGCAAGGTGCTAGTAACCCCTTCTCCTGTATATATTACTATACAGTAGAACCCCGAATAACGTTTTTTTCGTGTAAAGGTTGCTTTTTACGGTCAATATTTTTCTCATGTAGCGGTTTTTACTCGTGTAGCGGTCTGTACCAGACCTGTCCGCTTGCCTGCGCTTGCGCACCTCGCCACGCAGGACGCCAGTCTAGCGTTGTTTACACTTGAGTGAACAATACCCAGCTTGCTCTTTCAAACATTCACAATACATTTGTTGTGTTTATTGGTGGTTTAGTGATTGTCACTGTGAAATAAGTCACCATGGGTCCAAAGAAGCTTCACAAGTCTATAAAATGTAGCATTAACAGTGTAGCAATGGAAATAAGTCACTCTGTCTGACTTTTTAGGGTTATCCTAGGTTTTCTACACATATGCTGCTACGTATGATAATCTATGTATAGCTGGATTTGTGTATACCTGAATAAACTTACTTAAGTAAGTTAAGCAATTAATCGATAGAAAATGACGACAAGAAACTTAACTTCTACAATGTTTGAGGAATAGTATAGGGACACTGACAAGAGCGCCACCCTCTGCCACCATCTCCTCCAAGGTAAGTGTAAGTATTTCTTATTTATATAAGTGTGAATATTTCTTATTTATAAATTAAAGTGTAAATGTTTCTTATTTATAAATTATGCACATTGTTCATGTGAATAGTGTTGGTGGCTTTCTGCTGCCATCCACCATGGCTTATGGTCAGTGGACCTTATACCCAACAACAACAAACACACTACCACCAGTCCTTCCAGTCCTTACATTCGAAATGGCATGTTTTATTCATTCTAGAGTTTATATCATGTTTCTATGTTATTAATATTGTTTATTATGTCATATTAGATGAATTGTGCTAGATATATAAGCTGTAGAGTTGATATTATTGTCATATGATTACTGATGCACACATGAACAAAGACCCCTTAATCCTCACAGGAGACTTCAATATAAACCTCCTACAAGATCAGGACCCACAAGTAAATGAATTCACAAACACTATGAGCAACTGCTTGCTGCTACCGACAGTGACAAAACCTACAAGAATCTCTGAGACTTGTGCCTCCCTATTAGAGCACATCTGGACTAACACCATATCCCCTTTAAAATCAGGCATAATCACAGACAATACCACAGACCACTACCCTACCTTTCTCATAACCAACCTCGGTAAATTACCCTTAGAGACTATTAAAGTTACCTTCAGACTACATAATGAGACAGCTATTAATAACTTCATTACAGCTATGACAGACATTGACTTGCAAACAGAGATAGACAACTATACAGATACTGACATATGTATTAATAATTTTCTAAAAAAGACCCAATACCTCTATAATAAGCATTGCCCTAAAAAACTAAACAGATCACAGCTAAAAGACTAAACAGTCCCTGGCTAACACCCAGCATTCTCAAATCTATTAGTATAAAACACCTATATAAAAAACAGTACAGAATGGGTCAAATAACAAGAGAACAAACAAAACGTTACTCATCAAACCTAACGAGCCTGATAAGAAGGTCAAAAAATTGTATTATGAGAACAGATTACATAACTTAAAAGGTGATATAAAAAAGACCTGGAAAACCCTATCTGAAATTCTAGGAACTAAAAAGATATCCACTAACAGAACAATCAAACTAACAAAACCAGATGAACCACTACTCCCACCTACTGAAACAGCAAACAGACTCAATGATTTCTTCTCCACCATAGGAAAAAAGCTGCCAAGCAAAATCCCAAGTTCAAACACTGCACCTAATGACTATCTCACTGGCACCTATCCAAACACACTATTCTTAGCCCCGACCAACCCAATAGAAGTCTCACTTATAATTAACACATGAAAAAACAAGACAGGAGATCTAAATAACTTACCACCTTTTATATACAAAAGAGCTTCTCAAGTTCTCTCACCAATTAATGCAACACTCTTTAACAAATCCATCGAATCCTCTACCTTCCCTTCAATACTCAAAATAGCGAGGGTTACCCCCATACATAAAGGAGGAGATCAAACAGACCTGAATAACTATAGGCCGATATCTAACTTACCCCTTCTCTCCAAAATCTTTGAAAAATTAATTCATAGGCAGATATATTCCTACCTCATCTCCCACAACGTACTCAACCACTGTCAGTTTGGATTCAGGCGTAATAAAAATACAAATGATGCTATTATACACATGCTAGAAATAATTTACACCGCTCTTGAGAAAAAAGAAATCCCAGGCGGAATCTTCATTGATTTACGTAAAGCTTTTGATACAGTTACTGTACTTGCAACACAACTAATTGTTTTAATTTGTTTGATCTGATTTAATTAATTGCATTGCTGCAATTAACAAATTATTATGTTCAACTTATATTCAAATTTCACAACCTAAATACACAATTATACTTATTTTGTAAATTATCAACCAAATTTTTTTACCATGTAGTCTACTGTTAATTAATTTTAAGAATGCCCATAATGCTCAGCATATTAGGGGCTTTTGGCATAGACACCTCATGTATACCTAGAACTATGTAGTACAACCTTGTATCATGTCAAAATAAAATTATTATTTTTATTATTATTATATTGAAGGATTATCTTGTCCTGCCTCCAAACAAACTCTCTCATACGCCAACAAGAGTCTTCAATAAAGGTACAGTGGTACCTCGACTTATGATATTAATCCGTCAGAGAGGGCA
>WNWK01033475.1:0-21125 GCA_009830355.1 Cherax destructor | reverse complement strand
GGGACATTGCATCCGGAGGTTTGTATACAACCACGATGACCAGGTTTTGATTTTCAATCTTGACTGCTAAAACTTCAACTACATCATTTGGAGGCATTTAGTAGTTCTAAAAGATATGTGACTCTGGATATACAGGCCAACCCCCCCCTTTTGCCTGTTCACTCTTTCACATCTGTATAGGTTGTAGCCCGGGATCCATATTTCATTGCCCAAGTGATCTTTTATGTGGGCCTCTGTGAAAGCCACAAACATTGCATTTGAGTTTAAGAGTCCACGGATGTAAGGTATTTTGTTTTTCCTGACTTTAGACCTTGTATACAGTGGACCCCGAAACGAAAAACTTTATCCCAGAAGCCTGCCGTGCCAACGCGAATTTATCCCTTAAGGTATAATGTCATGTAGGTTATCTTTTCAGACCCCCAAAAAAATACACTTCCACAAGCACTTACAATATTATACTTACATAATTGTACGATTTCCGGGGTGTTCGTTACTCAGGGTCCACTGTACAGTGGACCACCGAGTTCGAAAAATTTTACTCCTGAAGTCTGCTCAAGACTATTACCAACAATTTACTCCCTTAGAAAAATATCACGTAGGTTAGTCTATTTCAGACCCCAAAATATACTTCCACATGCACTTAAAATATTATACTTACATAACTGTACGATTTCCGGGGTATTCGTTAACCGAGGTCCACTGTATTTGCAAAGATGAATGTCCGGATTGGTGGTATTGGTGGTATGGGGGTGTCTTTTTCCGGCACTAATATCTGTTAATAAACAAAGTTTTTTTAAAAATTACACATTGGTCTCACCAACCTAATAAGAAAAGCTAAGCAATTGTACTACTCCAATAGATTCTCTGAAACAAGAGATATAAAAAAGACCTGGAGACACTCAAATTCTAGGGACCCACAAACTAAAAAAACTAAAGATATCGTCCTAAGCCTAAGGAGCCCAACTACAGCCTATTGATACAATTAACAAAATGACATTTTCTCAACAATAGGATTAAATCTCGAGCAAAATCCCAGGTACCAATGCCCGAGCAAGCAATTACTTAGATGGGAATTTCCCAACCTCCCTCCTATCTGCACCAACTGAGCCCATATAAATCACTCTGATTATTAAGTCACTTAAAAATAAATCAGAAATCTGGCTCAAGTTCCTTGATTATTGTACAGACAAGCGGCTCATGTTCTCTCACCTACTATTTCATTATTCTTTAACGAATCACTAGAAACCAACACTTCCCCAGATCACAAGATAGCAAAGGTCACACCAATACACAAGGGGTGACCCCACAGATGTGAACAATTACCGGTCAATATCGAACTTACCATTCCTATCAAAAATCTTCGAGAAACTTATACACAAGAGATTATACAACAGTACAAAGCATCCTCAATCCCTGCCAATTTGGCTTCAGGAAAAGCAAAAGACAAACGACACAATTGTAAAAAATGCTTGACCTGTTTAAACAGCACTTGAAAAAAATGAATATCCATTAGGACTCTTATCAACCTAAGAAAAGCTTTTGATAGACCAAAATCCTACTCCACAAACTTGATCATCATGGCATAAGAGGCCATGCACTTACATATTTTAAATCCTATCTTACCAACTGTTACAAAAGGACGGGATATCTACTTAATAGACATCCCCAGTGAATACTAGAAAGGACTATCCCTCTAGCATTCAGCCTGTTACTGGGCTTTTGCAACAAGTACTCAATATCCTGGTCCAGTTATCTGTTACATTCAGTATCTTAGGATTTCAACTGAGAGGGTATTAACTAATCGAAGTAAAATTTAATGTTTATTGACAGTTAAAATGTCAGGGTATTCAAGTAATTCAATTCAATACAAATTAAGATATTAATTAGAATGTTAAATAGGAGGTTAATTAGGAGGATAGCTCCTACACTTCTCTCATATACATTATTGTGCTGAAGGCACATATTTCAAGTACCATCTGGTACATTATCAAAAATTATATACAGTACAAATATATACTATGAGTGTGTGCACTAGGTAGCTCGTTATGTCCCCAAGACTCGACTTGACTTGAACAGTGACTGTGGAAACTTTTTAGTCACTAAATGTTCCACAGGGTAAGTGAGCCGTTAGGAACCTTAAACATACCGTGGATCGCCCGGAGTTTATAAACCCACACCCAACAAACCATACGCACACTCCAGCTGATGATGGTGACTATTGTGTATATTTTAATTGATAGATTTATTCACCTAGGAACACCTAGGCAAGTTTGTACAGCTAGAGACTAATAGTAGGATTATTAAGGCAATGTTAGATATTAATACTGTAGCTCTAGCACCCTAATATAGGTAGTTATAGGCCTGAATAGGCAAGCATTAGGTTATGTTAGCTAGAGACAACTGGCAGCCCACACGAATCTAGGCAGGTGGTGGTCAAATCGTGACCTACGTTCTTACCAGACCAGACTCCACACGAACAAGATGTGCTGAGATCGAGCAGCACCCCATGACCCAACATCTGTCCGGGGCCCTGGAGGAGATCCAAGTACCTTGGAAATCTGCCTCCATCCAGACCCATTACAGTAAGACTAGGCTTTTTCTCTCAGTATCTGGCAGTATTCTGGGAAACGTTAGTGAAGTTATCTGTGGGTCTTAAGCAGACGGACGCCTTGTTGGTATGTACCAGCGTCGTCTCTTAAGTTCAGTCTGGGAAACTAGTGTTACTTCTGCATATATTACTCAAGGGACATCCTAGGAACCAGGGAACTCTGAGGTGCAGGCAGGACACTAATTACACCATCCTTTGCAGACAAAGTTTCTCCACTGCACATGGTGTTAGGAGGGTTATATATAAGGAAGACCAGGACACATAGCCACCTTTGTTTTCAAGCAAGTAAACCCCTTCCAGTTTGTGTGAGGGAGTGTGGGATCCCCTACTGCAATTAGCTAGAAACTTGTACCATAGCCACTTGTAAGTCTGAGAAGTGTCTCAGAGTGTCGGTGTCAACAGTGCTTGCCCAGAGTGCAACTTACAAGGGGCCAGTCAAACAAGTTTCTACATGGTCCTTCGATAACCGAGATGTGGAATAGCTAGTTTAGCAGACACATTAGTCTTAATTTGCTAGGCCACAGTTATGTACCAGTCATTTTCGAAGCTAGGTTAGTTTTCACACCTAGGCCCAAAGACGTACTCAGGCTAGGTTAAGCTAACTAATCAGAAGTTATTATTTACAGTAATCTACAGGCAGGCCAAATAGGCTAGTTAAGCTGTGAGTTTATTTATTTACAGTGATTACAAGTAAGCCAGGTTAGGAAACTTGCATATTTAATTACTTACAGTGAATTGCAGGCAGCCACAGTTAGGGTAGGCCTCTGCAATAATTATAAAGTTATAACAGCTAGGTCAGATTTAACCTAGCTATTATTTACCTTGAAGCTAGATTCAGGCTAGTTGCACACTAATTTCAACAGTGATAAAGTTAGGCTAGGTGTTACCTTCACCAGCTGACTACAATAATTGAGTCTAGGATCAGTTAAGCCAAAGCTAATTACACAACATTATTCATATACTGTTTATAAGTGAATTACTGAATTTATTTTGTGCTGACCAATTGAATTGAATTTACAAAGACTACATATTTTACTGTGTGAATTTTATTGTATTTGATTCATTTAATTTGTGATTTGCTAGCTCAAGTCCTGTAACTATTTACTATTGGGTACAGGGAGTTGCTAGGTTAAGCCTTCATAACAACAATATACATTTTAGTTGGGTTTGAGGGCTAGCAGTGCACATTTAATAGAGTCAAGTCAATAGTTGTAAAGTAAGCCGTCAAGCTTGTTGAGGAGCTTTGGGGATCACTTATTCTCACCTAATACCGTATTGTGCTGTGGGGTGGGCTAATTGACGTATAAATTAGTGACAAACTCTTAACTAAACCACAACAATGACGGGGAGAATCAGAGAACCTACCCCATCTCTAAGCCAGCTAAAGCGGTCTATGAGCACCCACAGGTCGACTAACCAAGGCATGTAGGGAGTGCCGTGCTGTCAGGAAAACCCAGATGCAGATTGCGAGGATCTAGAAAGGTGTTTAGAGCTTTTAGAGGGAAGGCTAAAGGCATTAGAGACAGCCTATCTTCGTTACGAGACAGAAGCCTATGAGACAGAGGAACCTGAAGATGTTGTCGAGACAGCTCGGGAGGAATGTGATGATCAGAGGGCCGAATGTCTAACAGAGTGGGGACTCTGCAAAAAGTTAAAGAAAACATTGAAGGCTAATACAGCAAGGTCAACAAATAATAGTACAGGGCACACATGTCAGCACAGTCCCTTAGAGTGTTACCCAGATTACCTACATTAAATTTACCAACATTTGATGGAACCTTGACAGAGTACATTGCTTTCTGGGATCAGTTTAAATCACAGATAGATGACAGGGATGATTTGTCAGACGCCACCAAACTACAGTACTTATGTTCACAGCTCAAGGGTAAAGCCCTGGACTTGGTCCTGCATTACCAAACCACTGACATTAATTATCAACATGCCAAGGATCAACTAAAGAATACGTATGGCAACACAGAGGAGATAATGATAGCTATATTTTATCGATTGTCCGTTCTTGAGGCTTGCTGTCATGACCGTCAGAGCTTAGAGAAGTTCAAAATCGAAGTCACGAGTCTGACAAACAGTCTTAGAGATTTACATGATTGGGGCGGATCGGAATGGATGGTCAGTCAGATGATTCAGAGGAAACTAGCTAGCACTACAGTACATGAGTTACACTTGAAGTATGGGACTAACCGGTTCACAATACAACAGATTGTTGAGGGGTTGAGTGATATCGTGATTCACCTGAGTATAGGTGAGAGAGAAAGGTCACCGCCATCATCACATAAACAAACAGTTAGTTACTCAGAAAACTCGGGAGATCAATTTAAAGCTCATAACACTAACGTTGGGGTGTACTATAGCAAAGAAGTGTCTAAGACAAGGACCTCTAAGCAGACCCTCAGAGACATTCGTACCAGCATATGTGTGTTCTGCGAAGGTGAACACACTAGCACGAGCCTTGGTATGCAACACTGAGCAGTAGGCGGCAGAGACTAAAGGAGTTGCAGCTATGCTTAAGGTGTTGTGGAAGACATGAGGCAGAAGATTGCCAGTCACATCTTTCAGAGTGCTATAATTGCCAGAAAGGTAAGCACCATACTGCACTATGTCACAACAATTTAAGGGAACCCCAGGCTAGTAGGGACGTTTCTCCAGTAGAGATAGAAGGTGAGCCCGAGCCTGAAGTGGTAGCCAGCGTGATTAGTATGGGCAAAGTCTCTAATCTGAGTGAGAAGCACAGAGCTGCTGCCCTACCTACAGTCATGGCAGGGGTTGTGAACGGGAATAACACCGAAACAACCCGATTATTCTTCACTCAGGAGCACAAGTGTCCATGATAACAGAGAAGTTGGTGGCTAGGTTAAAGTTGAAGGCCACCGACAAATTTAATGCGACATTGGGAGGTGCTATAAGTCAGGGCCCACCCAAGTCTTATGATGTTGGGGATGCCACTGTTAAACTGGGTGGACATCGCAGAAATATTACAGCTTTGGTAGAAATACGTTACCTACGGCTATTACACCAGAGGTCTTGCAGCAGCAACCAAGCGATTGAAAGACCTTGGTGTGAAGCTGGCAGACCAGGACATTGCCACTGACACAGTCAGAAATGTAGGTATCCTGGTGGGAGCCAACTATCTAGATGACTTCCTGTCCACACGACGGATTTTAAGGAAGTAATTGGTTTATACAGATCCCCAGTAGGATATATCATCGGTGGCAGAATTCCTCATGATTCCCTGCAACGCCAGAGAGGGGGAAGTTCACACCATGATAGCTGGGAGTAGTGATAATGAATGTTAGTATACACGACGAACCACCGGGTAAGCCAAACCAAGTAGGAAGTGACGAACACTTAGCCACCTTGGGGAGACGCTTTATGGGGATACCAAAGAGGAGATAGAGGTCATTAAACCCAGGAACCTCGTATCAGGGGGAAGAAGGGCTACCGGGGTATATGGCCACTGGCAGAAAGTACGGCTGCTCAGACAAGGCTAGACATGTGAAAGACATTAAGTTAAAGGAACCCATAAGTTTACACCCTCAGCGATCACGCGGCGGAAACTGGACAGTCCTAGTTAAACCAGAGTCTGCTCGACGAGTGGCCGGACAGCACTCGTGTCCAGGGCCCGCCGTAAGGGCTTGCGGAAGGTGAATTTGATATAGACTAACCTTTACCTTCGTCGGCGGGAGGATGTGGAAACTTTTTAGTCACTAAAAGTTCCACAGGGTAAGTGAGCCTTTAGGAACCTTAAACATACCGTGGATCGGCCTCGGAGTTTATAAACCCACACACCCAACAAAACATACGCACACTCCAGCTGATGACGGTGACTATGTGTATATTTTAATTGATAGATTTATCCACCTAGGAACACCTAGGCAAGTTTGTACAGCTAGAGACTAATAGTAGGATTATTAAGGCAACGTTAGATATTAATACTGTTGCTCTAGCACCTAATATAGGAAAGTTATAGGCCTGAATAGGCAAGCATTAGGTTATGTTAGCTAGAGACAGCTGGCAGCCCACACGAATCTAGGCATTGTGGCGGTCACAAATCGTGACCTACGTTCTTACCAGACCAGACTCCACACGAACAAGACGTGCTGAGATCGAGCAGCACCCACGTGAACCAACATCTGTCCTGGGGCCCTGGAGGAGATCCCAAAGTACTGTGGAAATCTGCCTCCATCCAGACCCATTACAGTAAGACTAGGCTTTCTTTCTCTCAGATCTGGCCAGTATTCTCGGGAAACATTAGTGAAGTTATCTGTGGGTCTTAAGCAGACGGACGCCTTTGTGTTGGTATGTACCAGCGTCGTCTCTTAAGTTCAGTCTGAAAGCTAGTGTTACTTACTGCATATATTACTCAAGGGACATCCTAGGAACCAGGGAACTCTGAGGTGCAGGCAGGACACTAATTACACCATCCTTTGCAGACAAAGTTTCTCCACTGCACATGGTGTTAGGAGGGGTTATATATAAGGAAGACCAGGACACATAGCCACCTTTGTTTTCAAGTAAGTAAACCCCTTCCAGTATTGTGAGGCAGTGTGGGATTCCCTACTGCAATTAGCTAGAAACTTGTACCATAGCCACTTGTAAGTCTGAGAAGTGTCTCAGAGGTTGTTGTCAACAGTGCTTGCCCAGAGTGCAACTTACAAGGCCAGTACAAACAAGTTTCTACAGTGACTGACCAAACGTCCTCACATAAGCTAACTTCTCTAACAAACTGGCAATCAGAACAGCTTGCTTGAACAATAATGTGGCCAATTCGCCAACAGCAATATAGCAAGCAACAGCAACACGGTGTTGGGAACAAGGAGATACGAACCTAACTGGGGACCATCTGCAGATCCACCATAAGTCACAAAACTCCCTTATTACTGAATTTAAGTTCAGCATAACACATCCCCGACTGCGACGGTGCACAGATGCCAGTACAAATTAGGTCAAAAGCTACAGCTCAGGACCTGGGTATCTTAAGAATGTCAGTGAGACACAACCCAGTAAAACGTCCGAAAATCACTAAGTCTAGACTATACTCTGAACAGATTTACACAGAGTCCAAAGAAGTATGTTTCATCTCACCACCGAACACATACTCTACTAAACAGTCTAAAGGACGAGAAAACAAGTAGACAGAAGCGAGGTGTTGTTCCGAGCAGGGTCGGCCAGCTAAAGAGGATGAGGCGCGCAGGAGGCGCACAATGGGCAACCAGCCACTGCTCACGTGGCTCGCATGTAACTGCATAGCAACTCCAGAGAAGCCAGCAGTAAAGCGAGGTGTTGTTCAACACTCTCGAACAAAGAGCACAGTAGTGTAAAGAACATCCTACCTATTAATATAAGCTACCAAGTTATATTTATATACATAATTACAAATAACACTGGCCCCATTCTGGGGTCGCAATACCAACAAGCAGCAACACATCTCTATTAAGGACACGGGAAGTGTCATTGGTCCCATGCTCTTCCTCTTATACATTAATGATCTTCCTAATGTATCACACCTTAAACCTATTCTGTTTGCTGTGATCGACTTATGTCATCCCCGCCCTAATCTTGCGTCACTCAACACTATTGTTTAACGAAGAACAGTGAAAATATCGACCTGGATGACGCTAATAAGCTTACACTTAACCAGTAAACGGTCCAAATGTATATATACATTTCTCACCCAGCACCCTGAATATTTTGAAAAAAAAAAAACTTGCTTTTTTTATAGAAGTAAAGACATATTTTTCTAAGTGTTATAGATAAAAAAATTTTGGGGTAAGTGGCCAAGTGCCACGAAGCTGGCACTTGGCGATCACCTGACGGCAACATGGAGCACTGCCGCTGGCAGAAATTCTACATATTTACTATTTTTTTTCCATTTTTTTTAATTTTCTTGGTTTTTATGGTATGATAATTATGTTTTATAGTAAATCTTTTGATTTCATTGACAACTGTTATTTATACACCAATATTATATATGAAATTATCATACTGACACAAACACACATGTACACACTGATAGGTGATTTTGCACACCTGGCTGAACCACATTCTATTATCTGCAACTATATACAAGTGTTTACATGTCCCAATTATGTTTCTAGAAGTCCACAATTGTATGATACTCCATGAAACATGGATTCATACAGAGTGCAACCCCACACTGGTGACATATGAATCGTGTGTCCTTCCGCTGTTGGGGTCGGTTTGTGTTGGTAGAACACACAACACACTTTTTCTGGGAATACTTCTTTGGGGTAGATGGTATTGGTACCAGGCAGTGACAGTTAGGGATGATTCGGTCTGGCATTTCCCCCACTGGCTGTGGTTGGGGACATGTTGCTGTTGAGGGGCAGGTACAGGTGTGGTACCATATTTTTTGGCTAGGTGTGGTACAATACTTTCTTGCTATCTGTTTTATGACATTCATGGAGAAATCTGCAAAATGCTGTCGTTTTCCACTATTTATTTCGTACATATTGAATGCATTGAGTACTGCAATGTCTACAAGATAGAAAAACACTTATATACAACTTGCAACTCATACACACACAGTAAACGAACCCTATCATCATGTCACACTTGTCAACTAGACGCATATTGTAGTCAATGACAACTGCTGGCTTGACAATACGTTCATTGGTGTCTCGGTTCACTTTGTCTGTCTGTACCATCTCGTTTCTGTGGATGGTTGACAGCAATGTCACGTTCCGTTTGTCATGCCATGTCAGTGCCATGATGTCATTAGCATGAAACGCTTGCACTGCACCTTCAACACTGCCTCCACTGAACCTTGGCATATATTTTCTATTTCTTCTCACTGTTCCACATATATCAGTACTTGTATACCAGTTGTCTGTGTACAATGTATGGCCCTTGCCAAGGTATGGTTCCATCACCAGAAATGCCCAACATCTGCTTGGTATGGTTGAGTGTGTTTTTCCTGGTGTATACAATGAGATCCAACACAAGACCACTCTCACAGTCACATATAACAAAAGGTTTTATACTAAAGCGATTACGTTTACTCAGTATAGCTTGAATGACAGGTGTTCCTTGAACAGAATGAAAGACTCATCAACAACAATGTTCTTGAAGGGATAAAAGTATGTACTGAATTTCTGCTTCATATATATAAACACTTCCTAGATTTTGTATAGGTCATTTCTGTTGGGAATATTCCTGTCTGAGAAGTGCAGCATTCGTAGCAACAGAATTAATCTGTTGCAGGAAGTACTGATAAAGTAGTCTGTTGACCAGTAGTTACGTACAGTGGACCCTCACTATTCGAACACTCCAAACTCGCCCTTTTATGCAAGTTTATTATTGTAAGTGCTTTTATAAGTGTATTTTTGGGGTCTGAAATGGACTAATCTAATTTACATCATTCCTCATAGGAATAAATTCGTTTGGTAACAGCACTTTAACAGCATTCTGGAATGAAGAATGTTCGAATAGCGAGGTCCACTGCATATTGTACTTACAGGTATGTGGCACAAGCATGACAGTGGCAAGGAATAAATACATTTCAACCTCTGCTGTGTTGTCCATGATATAGCAATAATAATTGTTCATTTGGGTCACTATCAAGTTCATTATAGGCTCGTCGAAGTATAATTGGAAAAAGTCTAACTCTGTAGACTCATTCATTATGGGACATTGTGGAAGGATGCCACTTCCACTAGCATCAAAATCAAAAGGCTGTGGCATGAATATACTTTCTGTCCAGTTCCACTCACAGTCACATGGTGCAGGGTGTACGTGTTGCATGGGGCATGGGGAGCAGGAGGGATGGGAGTGGAGGCACCATATGGTAGGGGGTGCTGGCCAGTCCTTTGTCTGTCCACCCACTGCTCCATGTGCTCCAGGCACCGTGCCACCCACCTCCTCTTCCTCCATCCGCATATTCTCCTTCATGATCACTATCACTATCAGTGGCCAGGGTTTTGGATCGTGACCTCCCACAATCCTGGAGGACTGCATATGGCACACTGCCTGAATCCAGGCGACGATGCCTAAACATGCGCTTCACTGGTGAATAATGAATGTCACTATCACTAGACAAATCCTTGAATGGCATAAAATCAATCTCAGTCACTTACATCACTTTCACTATCACTAAAGCACCGGAAAATGATAGTTTCCTCTTGCATAGTTGCCTATGGGTAACACTCAACACTCCAGAGGTGCTTGGCCCAGGGTCTTGTGTGGCCACACTGGCCACCTCAGAAGTGCTTGGCCCAGGGTCTTGTGTGGCCACACTGGCTACCCCAGAGGTAATTGGCTGAGGGTCATCTGGGTTATCGTCAATATTTTCACTAATTCCTTGATTATTAGTGGCCATATCAGTCTCAAATCCACTAAACTCACAATCTGTTTCACTTTCCAAGAATAGTAGTGTTAATAGGACGAGGTGTGAGTGAATCACGAGAGTTTGCCATGTTGTTGACCCAAGATGGACCTGAATGTAGCTGGTGCTACCATGCGGTACCCAGGCATCCTGATTTTTTTCATACTGTGCACACTGAGTGTGCAGACCCATTCTCTCATGTCTAGGCAACTCAAGTCTATTTTGCCAATTTTAAAGGAATGAAAAATAAACGTTGATCTACATTCGGGCACTAGCGGTATGAACTTATATATTGTATACATTTGGACCATTAATGGGTTAATATTGACAAAACTTTCTACATTCTGTTTGGGAACAGAATAGGTATTGCACAGCTAAAAATAACAATTGACAACACTCTTATTGCTAAACATAATGTGGACAAATTCCTGGGCCTGCACCTTCACCCATATCCAACAAATAACATAAAAAGTATCCAAAACAGTTGGGATCCTCTCCAAGATAAATAACTACATACCACAATCAGCCTTACTCACACTATACTATTCACTCATCTATCCCTACCTTACCTATGCAATTTATGCCTGGGGATCAACAGTAGCAACTGGACTAAAGCCAATCATAGCCCAACAGAAAGTCCCAGTAAGAATTATCATGCAATCCAATGCAAGACAACCATCCCTCTTCAAAGACCTAAACCTACTCACCGTACAGAACATTCACACCTACTATTGCGCAACCTACATTTACAGAACCATAAATTATAATATTAACCCTGAATTAAAACACTTTCTTGATAGTTGAAACAGGACTCATAGACACAATACCGGACACTAAAATCTCTATGACATTCCCTGTGTCCGGTTAAACTTCTACAAAAATTTGATGTTCATAAAAGGACCTAAAATCTGGATCTCCCTGTCTGAAAACTCTAGAACCGCAGACTCAACCACCATTTTCAAAACTACCATTAAAAAACATCTCATCTCCTTAACACACCCCATCATCAGCTATCCAAATGAAAACCACCTAATTCTCTTTTTGTATCATGAACACATCCAAAACAACATAGTCTTACTCTCGTTATCTGCAATTTTCCCATAATTTACACTTACACCCACACTCACCCAAATGACGGTAAACATAAAATTCCTAATACGTACAGCTATTTCCTTTTAAATCTTAAGTTAGTCCTAAGTTTGCCTAAAATAATCTTCCAGTATATGAGCTATAAAAGAAATAGTGTATCATGCCAAGACAAATCCAATCCCATCACTAAATCTACCATTTGTAATATTATTATATGATTTGTACTACCTAATAATGTACTATCTAATAATGTATGTTCAAATGTACTCCTCCTCCATAACTTATATCAATATAGAGTAAGAATTAGTATTAGTCTGCCTGAAATGGCTAGACATGCTAGTGGCCTTCTTTGTAATTAATATTTTATAACATGTAAACCACACATTGTAAGCTTTACAAGGAAATAAACATTTTTATTTATTTTTTTATTTTGTGTCTCTGTCTTTCTGTCTGCCTGCATGTGTATCTTTCCGTCTGCCTGTGTGTGTCTGTCTTTCCATCTGCTTGTCACTCTGTCTCAGAGAGCGGCCCGTAAACCAACAGGTATTACACACAATGCAGAGTCGTCACGTCTGATTCCTGATCAAGTGAAAATTGAATATTACAGTGGACCCCCGGATATCGTACAGCTCCCAACTGGAACAATTATATAAGTGTATTTTTGGGGGTCTGAAACGGACTAATCTAATGTACATTCGTCCTTATGGGAACAAATTTGTTCAGTAACGAATTATTTACGAAATCCGGGGGTCCACTGTACTTGCCAGTCATGCTTATTATGCTTTATATCTACAAGCACTCTATAACACTCTGCCTGGAATTTTTGGGTTATCCTAGGTAATGTACACTACAGTGGAACCCTGAGTTTCGAACTTAATCCATTCCAGGAGCTAGTTCTAAACTCGAAACGTTCGAGAAACCCAAAAATATTCACAAAAAATACACACAACAATTATACATAGTACAGTTATTAATAAATAAAAACAAACATTTAAATAAACATATAAAATAACATTTTTACTTGCCTTTATTGAAGATTGTTGATGGCATCTGGAAGGTAGGGAGGAGGAGTGAGGGAGGGAGGGCTTAGTGTTTGGAAGGGAAATCCCTCTCCATAAGGACTTCATGTAACAACTCCCTCTCTGGGGTTACTTCTCTTCTTTTTCTTTTAATGCCATTAAGACCAGCTTGAGTCACTGAACCCATGTCTCGAAAAATAACTGTCCAGAGTGCTTTGTTTCTGGCACCTCTTTAATCCTTTCAGGGTTGAGACCCTTGATTCTTAACTCCCTCTCAGGGTCGAAAAATTTTCGAAAAAAAAAAAAAATTCTTATAAAAGGATAGAGCATATTTTTGTGAGTATTATAGGCCCAATTTTTTTTCTTTTGCGATAAATACTTACAGAGATATGGAGGCGTGTAGTTGACAAAGTGAGGCACATATGGCAACATCCCTGACTGCCTGTCACCTGGTAAAAGTTTATTACAGTCATACCTCGTGTTACGATGCTATCAGCTTACGTTATTTTCGAGTAACGATATTTATAACGTAAAAAAAATGAATGCGAGTAACGATGTTTGATTCGCGTAACGACATTCATACCGGACGTGTCCGCGTGGCGCCAGCTGAGCGCGCACTCCTGGGAGCGTCAGTGTGCATGTTTACAAGCGAGAGCGACCACCCACCCACACCCACGCATTCATACCAGTATATTGTCATTATTCCACTGTTTTTAGTGCTTGCAACTGCTAAATAAGCTACCATGGGTCCAAGGAAAGATCCTAGTGGTAAGCCTGTGGCAAGAGGAACAGAAATACATGTACGATAGAACTGAAGGAGATAATAGAAAAATATGAAAGTGGAGTGCGTATCAGTGAGCTGGCCAGGCTGTATGGAGGTGAGTGGTGAGGATGTGGAACAGTTGGTGGAGGAGCACAAGGAAGAGCTAACCACTGAAGATCTGCAAGAGCTTCAACAGCAACTGGAAGAGACCAGAGGTCAGGACAATGGTTCAGAGGAGGAGGAGGTGGAACAGAGATGGAAGAAGGTGCTTTCTTCAGTGATTAAGAAGTTTTGGGGAATGTGGAGAAAGGTGCAAGCATTTATGGATGAATACCCCCTAACCATGCTGTTGCGGGCCGTGCTGGAATTTTGTACAATAAAAGGGGGTGTCATTTCGGGGATGGAAAAAAGGGCCAACCGGGACCCCCCTGGACAAATTTTTAAAAAAAGGGGCCCGGGGCCCTAAAAAGCGGGTTTTTTTAGTGGCTTAAAAAAAAAAAAGGGGAAGAAACCCCAGAAAAGAACGGGGCCCCTTGTTTTTAAAAAGGGAAGGGGGTTTTCCCTTTCCCAAACACTGCATCACTCCACCTTCCCCCTTTCCCCCCCCAAAATAACAACTCTTAAATAAATTTAAGTGAATGTTATTGTACAATTTTAATGTATACTTTTTTAGTTATTCTTTTTTAAATTTTTATTATTTAATGTAAAAAGTTCTAAAAATTTTTTTATTTAATTTTTTTTTGGGAAAATTTGGACGGATTAAATTTTTTTCCCCATTTTTTTTATGGAAAAATTGATTCAAGTAATGTTTTTTTCCCTTAAGTTTAACCCCTTTTGACGGATTGATACCCAAATCAAATTTTATTTTTTTTCTACTTTTTTTTTTTTTTTTAAAAATTTTTTTTTTTTCGTAACTTTTTTTTGGGGGAGCCAAATCCCATATTTTTATATTTTAATTTTTTACATAAATATAAAATATTAAGGTAAAATTTATTATATAAAAGGGGGGAAAAATTTGGGGGGCTTACCCCCAAAAACTTGCAACAAAAATCCCCCAAAAAAAAAAACCCCGGCAGGCGATGTAACATCCCCCTGAAGAGCGGGGGGCCCCCTGGCACTTGGGGGGGACCAAAAAGTGGGGGGGGCCCCAAGATTGTTCAACTCCCCCCGGGCACATCGGGGTTAACAAACCCCCCGGGTGTTTTCCCAACAGGCCGGACGGGCCCAAAAAGTGGTCCTATCCCCCGGGCGGGGTTTTCGTTTTTTGGGGACTCGTGCCGCCAGCAGAAACACCTGGTTGGGGGCTCGGGCCCAAAGGGGCCTGGCCCCCCCCGGGGCCCCCCGGGGGCCCCCAATTCTCTGGTGACCCCAGGTGAACATTTTCCCCTATTTATAATAATAATAAAATTTATTTTTATTTCAATGCAAGATACAATTTAAATTGTTATTGGTAGTTACAATTATAAAACTGTAATAAAAGGGAAGCCCCCGGGCCAGGGCCTTTGGGGAAAAACTTTTTTAAAACTTATTCACTAAAATTAAATTTTAAAAAATTGATTGAGTTTATTCTAGTTCTGTTTTTTTTAAAAATTTAAAATTTGATTATAAAAAAATTAAAAGACAATACAAAAAATTTTTTGGTTTAGTCTGGAAAATTTTTTAATTAAAGGGGTTCCAATATTTGATGCAAAATTTAGTATAATAACAATAGTTTTAAAAAATTTTTATTTTTTTTAAATTAAATTTTTTATTTAAAACAAAATTGAATTAAAATTTTTAAATGAACAATATGATGATATGGTATTGCAACAAGTTTTAAAGGGAGGAGGGCATAAAAAAATTTGGGTTATTTAAAGAAAATAACTTTGGGGGTTTGGTTTTTATTTAGTATAGGGTGGTAGGTGTTTTTTTGGGGGGAGTCTTGAATTGATTTTGGGGCAAGGTTAACTTAATATTTACTGGTAATAAATTTCCCCGTTCTGGGGCCCCTTTTATGTGCTAATTTTTTCATTGGTTAGTAGGACTCGGGGGATGTCAAATAGTGATCTGTGTCTTGTGTTGGTCGGGGGCCCTTTTTTAAAAAAGTTGAGGAGAATTTTAGCCGGGGGGGTTTTTTTGATGAAGTTTTTTGTTTTAGAAAAGGGAAAAAAAGGGGGGAATATTAACGGGGAGTAGTTTTTTAAAAATTTTGAAAATAGGTGGAGTATGCTGTCTAGAGTGGGGGTTTTTTATCCCGACTCGGTTTTCGGGTTATAGTGGTATAAGGGAAAAGTTGTTGAGCCCCTCAAGATTCCATGGGGGGAGATAAGGGAATAAAAAAATGATATGTGGAAAGAGAGCTGGTTGTGGCCTGATGGGGTATTTAGATAATATCCTCTTTTTTTGAATTTTTTTGGAAATTTGTTGATGTGAGTTTTTTGGGAAATTTTAAAACACTGTCAAGGTGGATTCCCAGGGGAAATTTTCCCCCGGAGTCTTTGTAGGTGAACCATTTAAAAAAGGGAAATAAAAAATTTTTAGCTAGTTTCCCAAAAGAAAGGGATCTTGTCATGGAAAAGTAAGTTTTTTTTTTCGTCAAGTTTATATTTTCTGTAATTTGGCATTAACTGTGTTGGCAAAAATGGATTTGGGAAAAGAAGAAAATTGGGTGTCATTTTGAAAAAAACTTGGAGTTTGGCCCAAATCATTTTTTAAATGAGGAATAGGAATTCCCCCGGAGACTACTTTTGGGGACGACTGTTTTTGCGGGGAAAGTTCTCTCCCTTTGTGTAAAGTACTGGCCTTTTTTTTAAAAAGACTTTTGGGAAAATTTTTGGGGGGGCCCCCCTCCCTAGTGCGCTAATTTTTAAATAAATCATGGGCAACGACAAATGCTTTTTTTGGGGTTTTAAAAATTCGGGAACTTTTTTCTTTTCAAAAGGGGGTGTATATTAACCCAACATGTGTGTTATAGCTCGTTTTTTGTTAGTCCCCCAAACCAAATTTTTAGGGGTTTTACATTGGGAGACGAGATAGGGGAAAAAATCTTTTATGAAAATTTTTTTTTAAAATTTTGAAAGCGGGGGAAAGGGGGTTTTTATAATTGTTAAATCATTTGGTCACCCTTTTTGGGGGGGGGGGCCCGGGGGTTTTTAAAAGGGGAAGGGGGAAGATTAATGGATTTATTGAATAAGGGATAATTGGTGACGGACGGGAAGCTTTTTTTACATAAAAAGGGGGTAAAAAAAATTTTTTTCTTTGCTTTTTTTTTGGGGGTTTATTATGAGCAGACTTCAATTGAAATTGGTGGAGCAGGGGGAAAAAGATTGGGAGGGTTTGGGGGGTGTCTGTTGGGTGAGGGGTTTTTGGGTTTTGGGGGGTTTTCTCGCTAGATTCTTTTTATGGTGGGAAAAAAACATTAAGTCTGTTTTTTGTCTCGGGTTTGGGGAGAGTAGGGGGGGTTTGTCTTTTTGATAATTTGATTTTTGGGGTATCTTTTTTTTTTCCCAGAATTGAATGAGTTTTCCCGGGCTTTTTTATATCATCTTTTCGCTGGGGTCTGTTTTTAAAACAATTTTTTACCTTCATCCAAAAAATTTTTTTAAAGGGTTGATGGTAGCTTTTTGGGTTTTTCGGGGATTAGACCCCCATATTGTTTTTTATATTGGTGCCCCTTGTTTAGGATTTAAGGATTTTGGGGGTTAAGGGGTTGTTCAGCTCTTACGGGTCTGTTTAGTTTTTTTTGGGGGGTGTCTGTTATGAGGTTTGGTTTTTTTTTTAAAAAAATTCTTACTTCATTAATATCTGAATTTTTTTCAATACTATTGATAAAAAAAATACTAGATTTTACCCAAAACCAAGTTTTTGGGGGGGGGCTTGGTTTTGGAAAAAACATGGGGGGTTTTTTGGTTGGGCCCGGTTGGCTCCCGTTGGCTCGTACATAGTGTAAATTACCTAGGATACACAGGAGAATATAATAAGAATAATAATTATTGAAGAATTTTGTAAGACGTGTCACTCAGTCTTATTACTAAACTAATGACAGTGGTCATATTTGATGAGGGTACACTGCCTTCCCTTTATTTGTTTTCACTTCACACAAACATTGTCTGTCTGTCTGTCTATCTGTCTGCTTGTCTCTTTCTGTCTCAGAGAGAGCCACTAGTGAACCAACATGTATTACACATGACTCAGTAATCACTGCTTCACATCCGAGTCCTGATACTTATTATTTGCCAGTCTGTATTTTTTGGGTTATCCTAGGTAATTTACACTGTGTATAATTGTATTTATGTGTACCT
Organism: Cherax destructor; assembly: GCA_009830355.1. Lineage (NCBI taxonomy): Eukaryota > Metazoa > Arthropoda > Malacostraca > Decapoda > Parastacidae > Cherax > Cherax destructor. The sequence continues at coordinate 3,007 of WNWK01033475.1, read as the reverse complement.
GTGCGACAGACAGACAGACAGCCAGACAGACAGATAGCCAGCCAGCCAGTCAGATAGCCAGCCAGGCAACCAGCCAGCCAGACAGATAGCAAGCCAGCCAGCCAGCCAGCCAGATAGCCAGCCAGCCAGACAGATAGCTAGCCAACTAGCCAGACAGATTGCCAGCCAGCCAGCCAATGTTGCTTACACAAACCCAGCTCCCTTCCCCACCACCCACACTGTCTTCCCCCCCACTGCCTTCCCTACCACTCACAATACCGGAGTGAGGTATTCCTTACAGCATGGCTTGGTGACAAAGGCACACTAAATTATGACTCCCACAGTGCAATGCGGGTGCATAGATTTTTTCCTACTGTGCACACTTACCACATAGACCAATTCTATCACATGCAGGCCTACCAGCTCTCTTCCCCTCGATTTGAAGCTGCTAGAATTTATGCATACTAGTACGTCAAACACCCTGGAACACAAGACATACTAGTACGTCAAAAACCCTGAATGGGTTAAGATGTCCCTAAAATGGGACAGTGTTTTGTCACTAAACATGTTGCAGATATGGCTTGTTTCAGCTTGCTCAGGGTGATATTTATATGCAAATGCCTGCACCTTATTCCACATTGCACAAATTTCCTTAATCTCTGAAGAAGGCACCTCATCGACTCCCTCTTCCTCCTCCTGTGAAGCAAGTTCCTGAACTCTGGTCTGATGCTGTTCCAGTTCCAGCTCTTCAGTGGTTAGCTCTTCATTGTGGTCATCCATCAACTCTTCCACATCCTCAACACTCACCTCCAACCCCAGGGACTTGCTCAATGCCACAATACCTTCCACAACAGGCAGAGGGTCAGCAGGGTCAGGGTCAGCCTCAAACCCTTCAAAATCCCTGTGTTGGACACAATCTGCCACAATTGTCTCCAAGCAGAGTTCAAAGTCCAGTAAGTCACTCCCTTCCAAGCCTTACTTATAAGGTCTATGCAGTTGTAGATATTGAAGTGATTCTTCCAGAACTCTCTTAGGGTCAATTCAGTGTCTGAGGTCTCTTCAAAGCAATTTTCAAACCCTGCTTTTGTGTACAGTTTATTGAAATTAGAAATGACCTTCTGGTCCATGGGCTGGAGGAAAGGAGTAGTGTTATGAGGCATAAACTTCACTTTTATAAAACTGAAGTCCTTACAGAGTAGGTCTACCAAGTTTGGAGGATGTGCAGGAGCATTGTCCAGTAACAGGAGGCACTTGAGTTCCAATTTATTTTCCAGGAGGTATTTTTTCACACTGGGGCCAAACTCTTCATGGATCCACTCTTTGAAAATTTGCCTTGTGACCCATGCATTATTATTATTAGCTTTCCACAAGACACACAATCTATTTTTGATGACATTGTGTTTCTTGCCATATAGACAGACAGACAGGGATATAGACAGACATGCCATGGCATGTCAGTGGCTCTCCTTGCACTTCAGTTTATATTGTAACTACCAATACCTATGCTATACTGCAATGAAATAAAATTTACTTACTTGAACACTGGGATTTTCTGAGTGATACCGAATAAAGGCTTCACTTTAAAATCCCCACTAGTGTTAGAACAAAACAAGAGAGTTAGCCTGTCTTTCATAGGCTTGTGTCCTGGCAGTGCCTTTTCCTCCTGAGTAATGTAGGTCCTGTTGGGCATTTTCTTCCAAAACGGGCCTGTTTTGTCACAATTAAACACTTGTTTGGGTATTAAATTTTCAGTCTTTATGTAGTCCTGAAATTCAGTTATGAATTTTTCAGCTGTACGTTTGTCTGAACTGACAGCCTCACCATGCCTTACCACATTGTGTATGCCACTACGCTTCTTAAATCTGTAAAACCAGCCTCTGCTGGCCTTAAAATCACTAACACTACAATCAGCACTGGTTCCAGGCATTATTTTACAAGATCAGCATACAACTGCCTCGCCTTTTCACAAATGATTGTCTCCGACACACTATCACCCACTAACACTATCCTTGATCCACACCAGCAACAACAACTCAACATTGTCGACTATTTGTGGTCTGTTTTTGGTTAGCATATCAAAACCTTTTGCAACATCAGCTTCCTTGATTTGTTCTTTCTTTACCAGGATAGAAGCGATAGTTGACTTGTTTTTGCCATATATCTTGGCAAGCTCGGCAATTCGCATACCACTTTTGTATTTTTGCACTATTTCCTTCTTCATGTCAATGGTGTTTCTCACTTCCTTTACCACAGGTACCACTAGGAACTTTCTTTGGACCCATGGTAGCCTATTTCACAGTCGCACTTAATGAAAAGCTCCAAACACAATTAATTAATTGTGAAATGTTTGGAAGAGCACACAGGGTAATGTTCACTGGAGGATAAACAAAGCTAGACTGACTCACGACACCTGCATGGGTAGGCGCAGGCGCCTGGGCGGACAGGTCTGGTAAGTATGCATTACGAAACACGGGGCACGTTCGATCTCGGGACAAAATTTGTTCTAAAAGTGTTGAAACTCGATTAGTTCGATTGTCGAGGCGTTCGAAACGGGGTTCCCTGATATATAATAACTATACTTATGTGTACCTGTGAGAGACAGAGATAGCAGAGGCAGAGATATAGGCAGACAGACAGGGATATAGACAGAGACAGAGATGGACAGAGACAGATACAGACAGACAGCCTGCCAAATACGCATTACACATTTTCCCAGAATCGTTTTCTTTAGTTAGGGCAAAAGTTATAGGACATTCTGGCAGGATGACACTATCAGTTATAAAATAACATAGGTTATTATGAGAGTTTTGATATTTCCTAAACCCACGGGGCCCACATCCATCTCAAACCACTAAACTCGGGTCAACATCACTTTCTTCTTAAAAGGGAGTGTTAATAGACATACATCAGTGAATCCCTGGGGTTTTGCCAGCTATTTGCTCTGCTGCTCAATTTGAATGGTGCCCCGGTTTTAAGGGCCCTTAATTAATACTGTGCCACGAGTGTTGCCCCTTTCTATATGACCAGG
>WNWK01033474.1:0-21127 GCA_009830355.1 Cherax destructor | reverse complement strand
TATGGTTCATGAGCACTTCTGAGATAAGCAGACTGAAAGGAGACAACAGACAAAAAGGAAGAACAGACGAAAAAAGACAGACAGATACAGACAGACAGAAAAATTTTGATACAAAAAAAAGGAAGCAGTGTAAGTCATAAAATTTCCACTGAAATTAGGGACAAAAAGAGATAAGACTACCTCCCCCTCATCAAATGTCACCAGTCATCTTTAAAGGGAGATAAGATGAGATAAGGCAGTGACACATTCAAAAAATTTGGGGGGGGAAAATTTTTATTATAATGATTATTATTATTATTATTATTATTATTATTAATTTTTTTTTTGCACTATCATTATTATTATTATTATTATTATTATTATTTTTATTTTTTTTAAAATTTAAATTTTTAAATTATTATGCACTATCATTATTTTTTTTTTAAAAATTTTCAGTACCAAATTTTTTGTCAGAACACGATTCAAAAACAAAAGAACTACTATAAATTGTATTTATTAGAACAAAAAAATTATAAAAAAAAAAAAAAAAACGAAAAAAGGGTTTATACAAAAACTTTCCCTGCAAGGGGGGGGGCCCCCTGTTGATGTCAGGTGACCCCCCCAAAACCAAAACCCCCCCCCATCCCGGTAACTACATCCTAGTTTTTTTTTATCCTATAACACTTAAAAATATGTGCTCTTCATTTCAAAAAAATTTTTTTTTTTTAAAATATTGGGAGGGTAAGAATGTATACGTATATTTTTTTGGATTTTTAAGGGTTAAAGTTTAAAAGTATGTATACAAGAAATTTTTTTTTAGTTAAGTTGAAAATTTTTAACATACATTATTTACAATGTCTTAAGGCCACCCCTGCGATTGTTAAGTCATCCTGACACCCCAAATATGCCTAGGTAGGGCCCAAAAAGCCTAGGTATGCCACGCTTTTCAGGCAGTCTTATGAGGGGTCTTACCAATAGTGAAAAATGAATATATTTTGGGGTTTGGTAATTGTAGAAATTTTGGGGGTTTTTCAAATTGAGGTATTAAATTTAAACTTTTTAAAAATTAAACAATTAGTTTAAAAGAATTTAAAAATTTTGTTTATATATTAATGGTATTTTGCTAATATTTCTATATTGGAGTTTTTGGGGGAAAACTTATGACTTTTTTAAAAATTTAAAGAAGCAATAGTCAGTCATGGTCAGTGGGGGAAAATTTAAAGGGGGAATCACAGATATCAGTAAGTGTCTTTGTGTGGATATGAAGAAAAAGGGTTTTTTCATGGGTTTGGGGCTACCAGTTGGGTGCGATGTGAGATGTTTTTTTTAAGGTTTTTTAAAAGTGGAGATTGTCTGCAGTTCAGAGTTTTCGGCAGGAGTTCCAGTTTTTGGGCCCTTTTATGGCATTGAATTTTTGTATAGATTTGGGAGTAGGTTTAGGTCTTTGAAGAAGGGGGGCTTTATTTTTGGGGATTGTGTGAAAATTTACTGTGGTTTTTTGTTGGGTTTTTTTGGTTTGGGGGTTTTAATTTTTGTTGATCCCCATGCACAAATGGCAGGGGGAAAGGGGGGGATAGATGAGTGAATATAAAAAGTGTGAGTAGGGCTGTTTGGGACATAATACCGTATTTTAGAGGGGCCCCACATTTTTTGGGCACTTTTTTTTCTATGTTTTGGGGTATGGGTGCTTAAAATTTTAGGCGCTGTCAAGGTGAAGGCCCGGGGAAATTTGCCCGTTATGTTTATCAATAGGTGTAGTGTTGATCTTAATGTTTAATTGTGGGGTCACCTGCCTTTCCCAAAAATAATATAGAAGGTCTTATCAGTTTGAGTGTAAGTTTATTAGCTGTCATCCATGTTGAAATTTTTTTTAATTGTTGTTAACAATGGATTAAGAAAGAGGGGGGGAGATGACATAAGTTGTGTCGTCAGCAAAGAGATTTGGGGTTTTAGTGTGGAATAGGGTTTTTAACCCCGAATGTTTTACCGAAAAGGGTTTTTTTCTTTCAGGTTGAACCAGGTCTCGTTATAGCAATAATATCTATATTACCTGCACCGCAAGTAATCTTAGCTCATCTATTTTATTTCTTAGACTCCTATTTTTTTAAGAAACCCTTTGGGGGGCTGCCCCCTCCCTTACCCTCTCTTTGTTTGTTGATAAATTTTTTTGCCTTTACAAGCAATTTTTTTTTGAATCTTGTTTTTTAAAAATATCCCTGAGGTATCCTGGTAATATCTGCTTTTTCCCCGGCCTAATACTACAGCCTGATTTTTTCCCCCAAACACCCATACCTTTTAATCTATCAGTTTAAAGTCCTAGAAAGCCCCCAATGACCCCCGAATCAGCAAATGAAACCCCCCCCAGCCCCAGAGAGGGGGAACCCACCCCCTTTCATTTCACATTTCCCCTAAAAATTTTTCCCCCTTTAATGAAGGGGAAATTAAATTTTTTTGCAGTACCTGCCCAGCCAGCAATTTATCCCCCCGCCCTAGACATCCATTCATTCCCCTTTTTTAGGAAAAAAACTACATATGTTTGGGGGTCCCCCCCCTTTGACCTAACTACTTAGGGGTGATATTTTTCAGTATCTCCGTCTTCGCCCTTCCCAATGTCTTTTTCCCCCGCATAAGACAGAAAAGGGGGTTGTTCCCATTCCCGAAAATAATATTATCCAACCCGTTATGTCACTAACCCCCGCTCCGGGGGGGCACACCTCTGTTTTACCTTTCCCCTTTTTTCAAAAAGCACGGTCCATAACCTGAGAGGCCCCCCACAATCAGAATATTCTTACCTTCACATTTTTTTTAACCTTCTTTATTTTCCCTTTTTTCCTGAATTGGAACCACCCCCTTTTCGGCTGCCACTCACTGTTGGTAACCTTTTCCCCCCTTACCAGCACCAACCATTTTTCATCACCCCAAAACCCCCTCAGGCGACTGCAACTCTATGTTGGTAACCATTTCCCTCACCAGCCCCCAAACCATCTCATTTCACTCCCAAACCCATCTACGAAGCCAGCCTCCTTTTTTCCCCCCGAAGAGGTAGAACCCCCTTCAACTTTTTCAACCTGAGATTAATTAAAATAATTTGGGGCATGCTAAAACAAGATGAGTCTATTATTATGAATTTTTTGTGAGTAAATTACCTGAAAGATTTTGGGTTTTTCCTGAATTATTATTTGGCAAAAATTTAGGTCACGGGGCTTAACTCTGATGCCCATTTTCCCACCACCCCAAAAAAAAGACCTGACTTTAAAAATAATAATTACAATTTTAAAAACCAGCTACCTAAAAAATTTAAAACTGTGAACTGCATATGATTGGGGTTGCTGGGACACAAAAGAAATTCTTTTTCCCCCTTACCATTTAATTACTGAGATGGACCCCTGACAACACCTGCCTAACCCCAAACCTACACTGGCCATTTAGAGATCTAAATGAAAGGCCCAAGGCGGACTTCCTTTTGTTTTTTTATACCTTCTCCCAAATCTACACGTAATTCTTGGGGGCCCGAAAAATTTTCCCCGTCCCAATTTTAGCAGGGAACATTAACACAGGTTCCAAATTACAATTTCAGGCCAAAAAAACCCCAAATTTTTGGGCCCTGAAGACCCCCATTATTAAGGAATTTTCCCCCGACAACCAGTGTTCAAAATTACAAAATGGCTTTTCCCTTTCCGGAAACACCGGTTTTTCTCACTCCCCCACTGAAATTTTTTTAAAGGGGTCAAACAGCATCACATTTTAAACGAATTTTATTTATATTTTTAAAATTTTTAGTTCTACATTTAAGAAATTATGAAAAATTTAAATTTATTATTAACATGGGGTTTTTAAACCCGGGGGTAACCTGTGATCAGTGGGGACTCCCTCCCTTTTTAAAACCCCCAAAAAAAAACCCTTTTTAAATTTTTTTTTTTTAAAAAAAAAAGTACAAAAAAACAAAGCAAGGATGTTTCAAAAAACCCCCCAAAAAGAAACGTCTAACAAATCACAATCACCATAATAAATAAAACAACCCGAGAACACCCCCCTTTTTCCCCACCACCAGCACCCACCCCCGGGCCCGTAGTCAACCTGCAACACCACCCCGCACGCCCCCCCCCAGGCATCGTGGACATATCCGAGCACCCCCTGCAGGGGGGCCCCCCGACCCAAAAAACCCCCCATGGGGGTTTCCCCCATACAATCTGTACCACTTTTCCCCCCCCTGGGGGGAAACCGGCAAGGTGTGTACCCCCCCCCCTAATAGTCCACCCAATTTCCCCCCAAGCCCAGAAGATATACGCCACATTTTCGTCTTCCTTTCCCGCACGACTGGCTTCCCCCCCCGGGGGAGTCGCAACCCCCATTTCACGCCCCATGCTGCTGCCTGATTTCCGACGGCCACCACGTGCCCACAGGCTCCCCCCTTGCATGTTTCTGTTACCAACGTAGGGGCATAGGTTTTTTCAGAAAAACCCCCAAAATCACATACAACGGGGTTTGCCCCCTCAGTGTCATTTTCAGGAAAATGCCCCCTTTCCCAAAAACCCAGCCCTAAAAAACCCTCATTCCCCCTGCCAACTGATACCTCATGTATACCCCAAAAATTTATATTTTTTGGGTTTAAGGGCACTTTTTTCCCCAACCCCCCACGATAGTGTTTGGACACATCATGGAGGCAACATCCAAACCCGGGTTAATGGACATCCTTCTCCCGAAATTTGTCAATCGTCCTTTCATAAGCACTGGGCGAGGCAAACTTGATAAACACCTCATTGCAACCCCCCAGAATATACCGTATATCTCTTTTTTTTAACAATGCAAATTTTCCCGCGTTTGGTAGCAACACAGCTGCATTGGTAGGGTATAGCCCTTTTAATACCTCCACACAGACAGTATTCACCCCTCTCCAGCCTATCCGCCATGTTGTGGGGAAAAACCCCACTTCCCCCAAAGTCCACCAGGGGGCAGGGGGGACACACTTTTCCCCCAGAGCTGAGCCAGGAATTAACCCAAGTGGTTGCCCCCAAATTTTTTTTCCCCAGCTTTTTTTTTTTTTTTTACATAACTTTTGGGAAAGCCCCATCCACCCGGCTTAAAATTTTTTAGTGCTTGTAAAAAGAATGGGAACCAAGTTTTTTCAACCCGCCCATTAACCCCCGTTTTCAACCCATTGCCATCATCCTGAATGACTTGTATAATTTCGAAAAAACCCTCAATGGCTGCAAACGTTTAAAAAAATGTTTCCTACCCAGTAACGACAGAGAAAATCAACTTGAGTAGCTGCTGATTTGACCATTTTATATGTAACGGGAAACTTAAATTACTGCAAATAAGGTTAAATAAATTTCAATGCCTTTACAAAACTTCAGTTAAAGGATACAATTTTAGCCGGGGTAATACCTATTGTTTTTATTTGTAAATTTAAAAAAAAAAAGGGAATTTTGAACCGCAATAACGGGGGAATGCCTTTTTTCGATTAAAAATTTTTTTTCCACTGGTGTAGTTTCATGAATGATTCCCTTTGGGGCTGTTTTGGGGTGACATAAGGCCCAGTGATATTTATTTTCAACACCTGAATTTTAAAGAATGCCCCTTTTTACGGGTTCCCAAAAAATTATTGATGATGCATTCTATAAAAGGATGATAACTCTTTTTTTGCCAAAAAGATTCAATTTTTTTAAATTTTTCTAAAAATTTAAAAAGGGGAAAAACCCAATCAAATCAAATTGGGGAATACTTTTTTGATAGGTTCTAAACCACTACTGGTGGGGATCACTGATACAAAGGGTTGGCGCCCCCTTTGAGCTTTAAAAATTTAAAATTTTCCCCCAAAAAAAATTTAAAAAATTTGTTTTCCATGCAGTAACTAGAGAATGCCCTTCTGATTGATTTCAAACCATAAACGCCTTTTATTATAATTAATAATATCTTTAATTTTAAAATTTTGGTGTGTGAGTGCCAAATTTTTTTTTAAAAATTTTTACAAATTGCATATTCTTAAAAATAAAAAAACTTCTTTTTGGATAAAGACTTTCACACAGTGACTACCCTGCTATCCCCAGTAATACTCCCCTTCACACAGTGACTACCCTGCCACCCCTAGCAATATTTTTCACACAGGGGCTACCCTGCCATCCCCTAGTAATACTCTTCAAAGTGACTACCCTGCCATCCCCAGCAATACTCCTTCACACAGTGACTACCCTGCCATCCCTAGCAAACTCCCTTCACACATGACTACCCTGCTATCCCCCAGCAATACTTCCTTCACACAGTGACTACCCTGCCATCCCTAGCAAGACTCCCTTTTCACACAGGATACCCTGCCATCCCCAGCAACTCTTCACACAGTGACTACTCCTGCTATCCCTAGCAATACTCCTTCTTACACAGTGACTACCCTGCCATCCCCTAGCAATAACTTTCACACAGTGACTACCCTGCCATCCCTAGCAATACTCCTTCACAAGTGACTATTCCTCCCTATCCCCAGTAAGACTCCCTTCACATAGTGATCACATCCTGCCATCCGCAATACTCCTTCACACAGTGACTACCCTGCCATCCCCTAGCAATACTCCCTTCACACAGTGACTACCCTGCCATCCCCAGGAAGACTCCCTTCACACAGTGACTACCCTGCCATCCCCCAGCAATACTCCCTTCACACAGTGACTACCCTGCCATCCCATAGCAATACTCCCTTCACACAGTGGCTACCCTGCCATCCCCTAGTAATACTCCCTTCACACAGTGACTACCCTGCCATCCCCAGCAATACTCCCTTCACACAGTGACTACCCTGCCATCCCCAGCAAAACTCCCTTCACACAATGACTACCCTGCCATCCCCCAGCAAACTCCCTTCACACAGTGACTACCCTGCCATCCCCAGCAAGACTCCCTTCACACAGTGACTACCCTGCCATCCCCCAGCAATACTCCCTTCACACAGTGACTACCCTGCCATCCCCTAGCAATACTCCCTTCACACAGTGACTACCCTGCCATCCCCTAGCAATACTCCCTTCACACAGTGACTACCCTGCCATCCCTAGCAATACTCCCTTCACACAGTGACTACCCTGCCATCCCCTAGCAAGACTCCCTTCACACAGTGACTACCTGCTATCCTCAGCAATACTCCTTCACACAGTGACTACCCTGCCATCCCCTAGCAATACTCCCTTCACACAGTGACTACCCTGCCATCCCTAGCAATACTCCCTTCATATAGTGACTACCCTGCCATCCCCCAGCAATACTCCCTTCACACAGTGACTACCCTGCCATCCCCAGCAAGACTCCCTTCACACAGTGACTACCCTGCCATCCCCAGCAATACTCCCTTCACACAGTGACTACCCTGCCATCCCCAGCAATACTCCCTTCACACAGTGACTACCCTGCCATCCCCAGCAAGACTCCCTTCACACAGTGACTACCCTGCCATCCCCCAGCAAGACTCCCTTCACACAGTGACTACCCTGCCATCCACAGCAAGACTCCCTTCACACAGTGACTATCCTGCCATCCCCCAGCAATACTCCCTTCACAGTGACTACCCTGCTATCCCCTAGCAATACTCCCTTCACACAGTGACTACCCTGCAAACCCCCAGCAAGACTCCCTTCACACAGTGACTACCCTGCCATCCCCTAGCAATACTCCCTTCACACAGTGACTACCCTGCCATCCCCCAGCAATACTCCCTTCACACAGTGACTACCCTGCCATCCCCCAGCAATACTCCCTTCACACAGTGACTACCCTGCCATCCTCCAGCAATACACTCTTCACACAGTGACTACCCTGCCATCCCCCAGCAATACGCCCTTCACACAGTGACTACCCTGTCAAAGCCTCCCAATTTGCTCCAACATTTTTGTAGTGCTCGCCCCTCCAGTTTGCTCTGACATTATTTTAGCATGCAGCCCTCCTTGATTCCCTTCCCTTCCCTTAAAAAGTTTAAGATACTCCTTCTGTCCCCCCTTGCACCATCCTGCAGATGGTACAGGGGGAAGACATGGAGTACCTCCTCCCTACAAGGCTCCCTGCAGACAGTGACTACCCTGTCAAAGCTCCCAGTTTGCTCCAACATTATTTTAGGACGTGCCTGTCCTGGATTCCCTTCCCTCCCGTTAAAAAGTTTATATTTTGTCCACTGCACAAGTGTTGTTGGTCATGCTAGCACCAACAGTCAGTGCGCTGTTGCTATGAGAGAAAGAGAAATACAATGAAAAAAGTTTTATTCAGTCATTTATCATGCGTAGCATGCCTGAATGATGTGGGCAGCTGTGTTTTGATTTTGAGGTAGGCTTGAAGATTTTATAATGAGATAGGCACAGTACTTGCTCCCATCCTATTCCTCATCCTCATATCAGACATTGACAGGGATATAAGCCACAGTGCTGTGTCTTCTTTTGCAGATGACACCCGAATCTGTATGACAGTGTCCACCGTTGAAGACACTGCAAGACTCCAAGCAGACATAAACCAAATCTTTAAATGGGCTGCAGAAAACAATATGAAGTTCAATGATGAGAAATTTCAATTACTCAGATACGGAAAACGTGAAGAAATTAAAATCTCATCGGAGTACAAAACTAATTCCAACCACACAATAGAGCGAAAAACTAATGTCAAAGACCTGGGAGTGATCATGTCAGAGGATCTCACCTTCAAGGACCATAACAATGTAGCAATTGCATCTGCTCGAAAAATGACAGGATGGATAATGAGAACCTTCAAAACCAGGGATGCCAAGCCCATGTTGACACTTTACAGATCGCTTGTTCTATCTAGGCTGGAATATTGCTGCACACTAACTGCACCTTTCAGGGCGGGTGAAATTGCTGACCTTGAAAATGTGCAGAGAACCTTCACCGCACGCATAAGTGCGATAAACCACCTCAATTACTGGGAACGCTTGAAGTTCCTAAACCTGTACTCTCTAGAACGCAGGCGGGAGAGATACATTATTATATATACATTGAAAATTCTCGAGGGCTTAGTACCAAACTTGCACACAAAAATCACTCCGTACGAAAGCAAAAGACTCGGCAGGCGATGTAACATTCCCCCAATGAAGAGCAGGGGTGCCACTAGCACGTTGAGGGACAACACAATAAGTGTCAGGGGCCCAAGATTGTTCAACTGCCTCCCAGCATACATAAGGGGGATTACCAACAAACCCCTGGCTGTCTTCAAGCAGGCACTGGACAGGCACCTCAAGTCGGTACCTGATCAGCCGGGCTGTGGTTCGTACGTTGGACTGCGTGCGGCCAGCAGTAACAGCCTGGTTGATCAGGCTCTGGTCCAACAGGAGGCCTGGTCACAGACCGGGCCGCGGGGGCGTTGACCCCTGGAATTCTCTCCAGGTAGACTCCAGGTATACATCTTCCTGGCCTGCCTCCTGGGCACTCTACTGGCCTACCTGCTTCATAACTTTCACTCTGATATCCTTATTCTCCTCTATGCAGATTAGGAGAGTGAAACTAAGAGAGAGAGAAAGAGGGAGAGAGAGAGAGAGAGAGAGAGAGAGAGAGAGAGAGAGAGAGAGAGAGAGAGAGAGAGAGAGAGAGAGAGAGAGAGAGAACCAGTTCCACCTATGTAGGTATTACAACACAGTTTAAGAATGGCCTGTGAGACCTGGTTGTAATGGGAATGTGCAGCAGACAAAACTTAACAGTAAATTTTAATGTATATTTGTCCTCACTTGATATATACAGGTATGTACATTATGTACAGATATAATCGTAAGTGTACACCACTGTGACAGATGGAAAAGCAGAAGCCAGAGAGTTGCACCGTACTCAACCAGCAGCTAGGCAAGTCTGCCAATGCTTACCACAAGTGAATCACATTGCTTCACCTTAGGTGGGCTTGCCTGTGATTGGTCAATGAACCAAGGTACTGATTTAATGATGGGTATCCTATTGATCGCTAAACCCTTAGCACCTGGTTTGCTGGTTGGGAGGCAGCCTATATGGGAGTGTGTACATACGCCAAATAAATTGTAACATACACTTTGCATGCCACCCCCCCCCCCAAAAGGTCTCTAATAGCCAGGCTTCCACCTCCATGAGTAGAGTGCCACCATGGTCTTTCCTCTCAACCATCCAACTCATTAGATAGGGCTCAACTTTTCCTGAAACTTAAAGTCAAACTCTGACCTACAGCGAGACACCAGACAGTATGGCTAACGTTGGTTCAAGACACCTGTGGAGGGTAACATAATGTTCCCTCACTAAAAAAAACACCAATATCATTTAAAAAAATTATAAACGGTGGGAGGGGGGGGTAAAAAAAAAGAGCTAAGCTACCCATATGGTCCCTAACACATCCTAAACTATTCACATGAAAGTGTGTTCGCCAGTACATTTTCCTTGCTGGCAATATGTATGACTAATGTTATATGGTTGCAGCCTGAGAGTCCATCTCATCAGACGTGTGTTGTGGTTTTTCATGGTGTTGAGATAGACCATCGGATTGTGATCGCTGTAGACTGTGACCACCTTGGACGACTGCCCCAAGTAGACCTCGAAATGGTCCAATGCAAGTATCAGAGTTAGGACTTCTTTCTCTATGTTTACATAAGCCCGTTGGTTGTTTCAAGATTGAATTGATCTAACTCAAGGACCATTGAAGCTGACTCGCCCTGAAACAAAGCCGGTGCGCCACCTGCTTCACGAGACTGCTGGTCTGTTAGCCCTCCCACATTACGAAGGAACCTAAGCGGAGATCGGAGATTAATAGCTCCTGTAGCGGAAGATACCTCGGTAGCTGTTGACAGAGGTAACTCAAATCCGTTGTATAATAATGAGAGATCTAGGTACGCCTGAGCAAAGTCCAGCTGCATTTAAATACAGAGCTTCAAAGACACCTGGCTTCTCTGTTTCACTCACACTTACCCAACATTTCACTCACACTTACCCAACATTTCACTCACATTTACCCAACATTTCACTCACATTTACCCAACATTTCACTCACACTTACCCAAAATTTGATTGATGTCTGCTTGGAGTCTTGCAGTGTCTTCAATGGTGGACACTGTCATGCAGATTCGGGTGTCATCTGCAAAGGAAGACACAGCACTGTGGCTTATATCCCTGCCTATGTCCGATATGAGGATGAGGAACAGGATGGGAGCGAGTACTGTGCCTTGTGGAACAGAGCTTTTCACCGTAGCCGCCTCAGACTTTACTCTGTTGACTACTACTCTTTTGTTCTATTTCTTAGGAAATTATAGATCCATCTACCAACTTTTCCTGTTATTTCTTTATCACGCATTTTGTGTGCTATTACACCATGGTCACACTTGTCAAAGGCTTTTGCAAAGTCTGTGTATAGAACATCTGCATTCTGTTTGTCTTCTAGAGCATCCACGACCTTGTCGTAGTGGTCCAGTAGTTGGGACAGACAGGAGCGACCTGCTCTAAACCCATGCTGCCCTGGGTTGTGTAACTGATGGGTATCTAGATGAGTGGCGATCTTGCTTCTTAGAATCCTTTCAAAGACTTTTATGATATGGGACGTTAGCGCTTTTGGTCTGTAGTTCTTTGCTATTGCTTTACTGCCCCCTTTGTGGAGTGGGGCTATGTCTGTTGTTTTTAGTAACTGCAGGACGACCCCAGTGTCCATGCTCCCTCTCCATAGGATGGTAAAAGCACGTTCTTGATGAACACGGAGTTCCATGAGTCTGGTCCTGAGGCGGAATGCATGGGCATGTCATTTATTGCCTTTTCGAAGTCATTTGGCGTCAGGATAATGTCAGATAGGTTTGCGTCTACCAAGTTCTGTGGCACTCTCATAAAAAATTCATTTAGGTCTTCAACTTTCAGTCTGGTTAGCGGCTCGCTAAAAACTGAGTCATACTGGGACTTTAGTAGCTCACTCATTTCCTTGCTGTCGTCTGTGTAGGACCCATCCCGTTTAAGCAGGGGCCCAATACTGGATGTTGTTCTAGACTTTGATTTGGCAAAATAAAAGAAATACTTTGGGCTTCTTTCAATTTCATTTATGGCTTTATTTCTCTGACCAGTGTCTCCCTACATATTTCAGATATATTGGCCTCTTGTAGCCGCTCTGTTATTCTTTGCCTTCGTCTGTATAGGGAGTGCCTTTCCCTTTCTAGTTTACATCTTCTCCTCCTTTTCCTTAAGGGAATTTACCTTGAGCAAACCTCAAGTGCCACAGAGTTAATTTGTTCTAGACATAGGTTAGGATCCGTGATGCTTAGGCTATCTTCCCAGTTTATATCATTTAGGATTTGGTTTACTTGGTCCCACCTTATGTTTTTGTTATTGAAGTTGAATTTGGTGAAGGCTCCCTCGTGACTGATCACATTTTGTCGGTCTGGGCCCCTCCTTATACATGTCTGGACCTCTATTATGTTGTGATCTGAGTATATTGTTTTTGATATGATGACATTTCGTATCAGATCATCATTGTTAGTGAAGATGAGGTCCAACATATTCTCCAATCTTGTAGGCTCTATTATTTGTTGGTTTAAGGTGAATTTTGTGCAGAGATTTAAAAGCTCATGTGTGTGCGAGTTTTCATCTGAGCTGCCTCCTGGTGTTATCTCTGCTACCACATTATTTGCAATATTCCTCCATTTTAGGGGCCATAGGTTGAAATCCCCCAGGAGCAAGATGTTGGGGGCAGGGGCTGGAAGGTTTTCCAGACAATGGTCAATTTTCAGAAGCTGTTCCTGGAATTGTTGGGTCGTTGCATCCGGAGGCTTGTATACATCACTGTGATATTCACTATAACATTATATCTACACCCTATTTTCAGGGAGACTTTTCTTCCTCTGACAAAATTTGTATCATAGGGTGGAAGAAGTTGCAAATGTATGGAATAGGAGGTAGGTTATTGAAAGCAGTGAAGAGTCTTTACGAGGATAGTGAGGCTCAGGTTAGAGTATGAACGCGAGAGGGAGATTATTTCCCAGAAAAAGTAGGCCTTAGACAGCGATGTGTGATGTCACCATGGTTGTTTCAACATATTTATAGATGTAGTTGTATGAGAAGTGAATTCTCGGGTGTTGGCAAGAGGTATGGGGTTAAAAAATAAAGAATCTAACACAAAGTGGGAGTTGTCACAGTTGTTCTTTGCTAATGACGCTGTGCTTTTGGGAGATTCTGAAGAGAAGTTGCAGAGGATGGTGGATGAGTTTGGTAGGGTATGTAAAAGAAGAAAGTGAATTTAGGAAAGAGTAAGGTGATGATAAAAAAAATAGGTAACAGAAGATTGGATATCAGATTAGAGGGAGAGAGTATGGAGGAGGTGAATATATTCAGATATTTAGGAGTTGACGTGTCAGCGGATGGGTCTATGAAAGATGAGGTAAATCATAGAATTGACGAGGGAAAAAAGGTGAGTGGTGCACTGAGGAGTTTGTGGAGAGAAAGAACTCCATCCATTCAAGCAAAGAGGGGAATGTATGATAGTATAGTTATATCAATGCTCTTGTATGGGTGTGAGGCATGGGTTGTGAATGCTGCAACAAGGAGAAGGCTGGAGGCAGTGGAGATGTCATGTCTGTGGAGGGCAATGTGTGGTGTGAATATAATGCAGAGAATCCATAATTTGGAGATTATTAGGTGCAGGATTACCAAAACTATTATCCAGAGGGCTGAGGAGGGGTTGATGAGATGGTTTGGACATGAAGACAGGATGAAACGAAACTGAATGACTTCGAGAGTGTATAAATCTGTAGTGGAGGAAAGGCAGGTTAGGAGTCGGCCTAGGAAAGGTTGGAGGGAGGGGTTAAAGGAGGTTTTATGTGCGAGGGGCTTGGACTTCCACCAAGCGTGCGTGAGCGTGTTAGATAGGAGCAAATGGATACAAACGGTTTTTAGGACTTAACGTGCTGTTGGAGTGTGAGCAAGATAATATTTATGAAGAGATTCAGGGAAACCGGCAGGCCGGACTTGATTTCTGGAGATGGGAAGTACAGTGCCGGTACTCTGAAGGAGGAGTGTTAATGCTGCAGTTTTGTAGCTGTAGTATAAGCACGCCTCTGGCAAGACAGTGATGGAGTGAATGATGATGAAACTTTATTTTTCGGGCCACCCTGCCTTGGTGGGAATCGGGCGATATGTTAATAATATATATATATATCTTCTCCACAGGCCCCTCAAGTGTTTACATTTTCCTGCTGGTAGCTTCACTTCTTTCCTTATTTATGACACACATCCTGACTATGGCAGTGCCACTTCCTCGAGGTCTACTGGTGTGCCAACCTTCACTGATACTTTTATTTTGTTTTTTTACTTTCTTCTTTTTGTTTGTTTGTTATCTATGCGCACTTGATATATGCTACCTCACAGTTCATTTACTATATGCTACCTCACAGTTCACTTACTATATTCTACCTCACAGTTCACTTACTATATTCTACCTCACAGTTCACTTACTATATGCTACCTCACAGTTCACTTACTATATGCTACCTCACAGTTCACTTACTATATTCTACCTCACAGTTCACTTACTATATGCTACCTCACAGTTCACTTACTATATTCTACCTCACAGTTCACTTACTATATTCTACCTCACAGTTCACTTACTATATGCTACCTCACAGTTCACTTACTATATGCTACCTCACAGTTCACTTACTATATTCTACCTCACAGTTCACTTACTATATGCTACCTCACAGTTCACTTACTATATTCTACCTCACAGTTCACTTACTATATTCTACCTCACAGTTCACTTACTATATTCTACCTCACAGTTCACTTACTATGTGCTACCTCACAGTTCACTTACTATATTCTACCTCACAGTTCACTTACTATATTCTACCTCACAGTTCACTTACTATATTCTACCTCACAGTTCACTTACTATATGCTACCTCACAGTTCACTTACTATATTCTACCTCACAGTTCACTTACTATGTGCTACCTCACAGTTCACTTACTATATGCTACCTCACAGTTCACTTACTATATGCTACCTCACAGTTCACTTACTATATTCTACCTCACAGTTCACTTGATATATGCTACCTCACAGTTCACTTACTATATGCTACCTCACAGTTCACTTACTATATTCTACCTCACAGTTCACTTACTATATGCTACCTCACAGTTCACTTGATATATTCTACCTCACAGTTCACTTACTATATGCTACCTCACAGTTCACTTACTATATTCTACCTCACAGTTCACTTAATATATGCTACCTCACAGTTCACTTACTATATGCTACCTCACAGTTCACTTACTATATTCTACCTCACAGTTCACTTACTATATTCTACCTCACAGTTCACTTACTATATGCTACCTCACAGTTCACTTACTATATTCTACCTCACAGTTCACTTGTTATATGCTACCTCACAGTTCACTTGATATATGCTACCTCACAGTTCACTTGTTATATGCTACCTCACAGTTCACTTGATATATGCTACCTCACAGTTCACTTGATATATGCTACCTCACAGTTCACTTACTATATGCTACCTCACAGTTCACTTGATATATGCTACCTCACAGTTCACTTGATATATGCTACCTCACAGTTCACTTGATATATGCTACCTCACAGTTCACTTGATATATGCTACCTCACAGTTCACTTGATATATGCTACCTCACAGTTCACTTGTTATATGCTACCTCACAGTTCACTTGATATATGCTAACTCACAGTTCACTTGTTATATGCTACCTCACAGTTCACTTGATATATGCTACCTCACAGTTCACTTGATATATGCTACCTCACAGTTCACTTGATATATGCTACCTCACAGTTCACTTGATATATGCTACCTCACAGTTCACTTGATATATGCTACCTCACAGTTCACTTGATATATGCTACCTCACAGTTCACTTGATATATGCTACCTCACAGTTCACTCACTAACCAACTTGACTTACACTTGACTTTCTGACTTTGAGTTTACTTGTCCTTGTAAGTTGACTGTAGCTCTGTGGCAGTAGGTGCCTGCTAGGCCTCTAACAGGCTTTGGCACTTTCAAATTTCCCGATATTTCAGTCTTTCTTTCATTACCTTTGTAACTTGTCAGTTCATTACCTTTGTAACTTGTGAGTTCATTAACTTTGTAACTTGCTCAGCTCTCAAAACTTTGGGGTCCAGTCCCTGGACCCATTATGTACCTCTGTAATCTTTTGACTACCGCCCACAGGATGGGTATGAGGTGCATAATAAAGATATTAAACTAAAAAAAAACTTTGTGTGTGTACTCATCTATTTGTGGTTGCAGGGGTCGAGACATAGCTGCTGGCCCTGCATCTTCACTGATCTCTACTAGGTCCTCTCTCTCTCTCTCCCTGCTCCATGAACTTTAATTATACCTAGTCTTAAAACTATATATGGTTCCTGCCTCCACTACGTCATTTTTCAGACAATTCCCCTTCCTGTCAATTCTATGACTAAAGAATACTTCCTAACATCTCTTTTACTCATCTGAGTCTTAAACTTCCAATGGTGACCCCTTGTTTTTGTGTACCATCTGTGCAATATCCTGTATCTGTCCACCTTGTCAATTCCTCGCAGTATTTTGTATGTCGTTATCATGTCTCCCCTAACTATCCTGTCCTCCAGTGTCGTCAGGCCGATTTCCCATAACCTTTCTTCTTAGGACATTACCCTTAGCTCTGGAACTAGCCTTGTTGCAAACCTTTGCACTTTCTCTAATTTCTTGACGTGTTTGACCAGGTGAGAGTTCCGAACCTGTGCTGCATACTCCAGTATGGGCCTGACGTACACGGTGTAGAGAGTCTTGAACGATTCCTTACCGAGGTATCGGAACGCTATTCTCAGGCTTGTCAGGCGTGTGTGTGTACTCACCTAATTGTGGTTGCAGGGGTCGAGGTGTATGTGTGTAGGGGCAAGAATGTTCCACTGATTAAATCTTGTGGAACCAGTTTGCATATTGGCTTTTATCTAGGGAAAAAACTCTAATGGTAACAAGGGTTTAGTGCGGCAATATAACCTTAATCAAAGAGGCTTTTTTTGCTAACCTACTTTCTTTAAGGATGACCAAAATTCATGAGTAAAATCCTTGTCTTTAATAATAATAAAACTTAGATTGGATCTTCATATCTCTATGAACTATAATCTTAATAAAGAGCATGAAATTACTTCTCTTTCCCTTTACACATAAAAGGTAGAATTATATATACAGCTGTTGTTTTACTGGGTAGACATAATTCCCAGTAGTAGAGTTGGGCAATCAATATAAGACATGAAATAACTGATACGTTGCTAAAACAAGTCATATCAATGTCTTCACAGAGACATTAAATTCAAATAATCCAGATAGGAAGTTTCATCGATATTCCCATGCAAGGGATCGCAATATGAATAGAGAACTCTAGAAACTTGAGATCAGACTAAGCGTGAGAGTACAAGGTAGAGTACTAACTACTCGGGAGTGAGTGGGTGAACCTACTGACTGTACCAGAGGGGGGTAAGCTGACGTCAGGTTGGATCACCTGGTGGGAGACACCAGTCCCTGAACTAGTAACCGGCACTAACTAGTGGTTTCTCACTACATGAAAATCATGAACGCCTAACAACATACAGAATATAATATAATACAATATTAACATTAACATATATATATAATAAAAATAAAGAGCAATATCCTAGTATCATGATACATGAGGTCAGATAATAATATAAAGTCGTAAATCTTCACTTTAGCTACTAGTGAAGAAGTCCGCTATATAATATTGAGTCAAACCTCGTAACTGGGATATTACTCAAACAGAATATGTCGTGCATGGGCATAATGTACTCACCTAATTGTACTCACCTAATTGTGGTTGCAGGGGTCGAGACTCAGCTCCTGGCCCCGCCTCTTCGCTGTCCGCTACTGGGTCTCTGCTCTCCCTGTTCCATGAGCTTTATCATACCTTGTCTTAAAATTATGTATGGTTACTGCCTCCACTATATCGTTCGCTAGACTATTCCACTTCCTAACTACTCTATTACTGAAGAAATGCTTCCTAACATCCCTTTGACTCATCTGAGTCTTCAGCTTCCAGTTGTGTCCCCTTGTTTCTGTGTTCCCTCTCTGGAACATCCTGTCACTATCTACCTTGTCGATTCCCCGCAGTATTTTGTATGTCGTTATCATGTCTCCTCTAACCCTTCTGTCCTCCAGTGTTGTTAGTCCTATTTCCCTCAACCTTTCTTCACAGGACAGTCCCCTGAGTTGTGGAACTAGCCTTGTCGCAAACCTTTGCACTTTCTCTAATTTCTTGACGTGCTTGATCAGGTGTGGGTTCCAGACTGGTGCTGCATACTCTAGTATGGGCCTGACGTACACGGTGTACAGTGTCTTGAACGATTCCTTGTTAAGGTAACGGAACGCTAATCTTAGGTTTGCCAGTCGCCCATATGCTGCCGCAGTTATCTGGTTGATGTGTGTTTCCGGAGACGTGCTTGGCGTTATACTCACCCCAAGGTCTTTCTCCTTTGATGAGGTTTGTAGCCTTTGTCCACCTAGCCTGTACTCTGTCAGCGGTCTTCTTTGCCCTTCTCCGATCTTCATGACTTTGCATTTGGTGGGGTTAAATTCGAGAAGCCAGTTGCTAGACCAGATGTCAAGCTTGTCCAGGTCTGTTTGAAGTCCTGCTTGGTCTTCATCCGATGTGATTCTCCTCATTAATTTCACATCATCTGCGAACAGAGACACTTCTGAGTCTATCCCGTCCATCATGCCATTCACATATACCAAGAATAACACTGGTCCTAGGACTGACCCCTGGGGTACACCGCTCGTCACAGGCGCCCACTGTGATACCTCATCACGCACCATCACCCATTGTTGCCTCCCTGTGAGGTATTCCCTGAGCCATTCCAGTGCCCTTCCTGTTATACATGCTTGTTCTTCCAACTTCTTTACTAATCTCATATGAGGAACTGTGTCGAAGGCCTTCCTGCAGTCCAGGAAAATGCAGTCAACCCACCCTTCTCTCTCTTGCCTTACCTCTGTTACTTTATCATAGAACTCCAGGAGGTTTGTTACACAGGATTTGCCTTCCCTGAATCCGTGCTGTCTGGCGTTGATAATCCTGTGCAGCTCCAGATGCTTGTTACGCCCTGTCATTGTTTAATGTTAAAACGAGTTTTTTCTCTTAATATTATGTGATTCAATATTAGTTATGTATGTTATATTTGTTATGTATGTGTCCTTATATAAGCACCACAAGTTACATTTATCTGTACCGTCTTAATATAATAACACGTAAAGAGTATATGACACTTCCTCAGAATTAACACTTCACAATGTCAATAACGAGTTAGAGTTTGTCACTAGACTTAAGCGGAGAATCACTGCATTAGAGGTCACTCGGTATCACTGCTTCCAAGTGAGTCACAACTTGCTAGTGAACCATAATTCCGAAGTCTATTCTGTAGATAGGACTTGAGGAAATAAGAGAGCCTCAGAGGGTAAGCTCACCATACCAAGGGTGAGAGAACTGAAGAGTCTTCTAGGGTATGCTCACCGTACCAGGGGTAAGAGAGAACTTAGTTTCGGAGAACCTCAGAGGGTAAACTCACCATACCAAGGGTGAGAGAACTTAGTTTCTTCTAGGGTATGCTCACCGTACTAGGGGTGAGAGAGAACTGAGAGTCTTCTATGGTATGCTCACCATACCAGGGGTGAGAGAGAACTGACCTGAGTAGAACGCCTAGGTTTGACCTCTACTCGGTAGAGAAAGGGGGTGAACAAACGAGCAACTCGGTACTTCACACCTTCACTCTTTAAGTCACCTATCTAAACACATACATAACAAATATAACATACATAACTAATATTGAGTCACATAATATTAAGAGAAAAACCTCGTTTTAACATTAAACAATGACAGGGCGCAACAATGCTCCACCATTCTTTTCCTGATGATTTTCTCCAAGACTTTGCACATTATACACGTAAGTGACACCGGTCTATAGTTTAGTGCCTCTTTTCTGTCTCCTTTTTTAAAGATGGGGACTACGTTGGCCTTTTTCCATATCTCAGGTAGCTGCCCAGTTTCAAGGATGTGTTGAATATTATGGTAAGTGGCACACTCAGAACCTCAGCTCCTTCCCGAAGGACCAACGGGGAGATACTGTCCAGACCAATCGCCTTTGAGGTATCAAGGTCACTGAGTAACTGCTTCACCTCCCCTCAGTTGTGTGTATGCCCTCTAGCACTTGATACATCCCTTGTTAGTGATGCACCCCATCCTGTCTACCCAGCTGCCTTCCTGCCTCCACTGTGAATACTTCCTTAAACCTTGAGTTGAGCTCCTCACATACCTCTTGATCATTACTTGTGAGTTCACCATCTTCTCTCCTCAGCCTTATCACCTGGTCCTTGACTGCTGTGTTCCTTCTGATGTGACTGTACATCAGATTCGGGTCAGACTTGACTTTCGATGCTATGTCATTTTCGTACTGTTTGTGGGCCTCCCTCCGTACCTGTGCATACTCGTTTCTAGCTCTTTGACTAATCTCTTTGTTTACTTGGGTGTGTGTGAGTGTGTGTATACTCACGTAATTCACCTAATTGTCGTTGCAGTGGTCGAAACTCAGCTCCTGGCCCTGCCTCTTCACTGATCACTACTGGATCATCTCTCTCCCTGCTCCATGAGCTTTATCATACCTCGTCTTAAAGCTATGTATGGTTCCTACCTCCACTATATCACTTGCTAGACTATTCCACTTCCTGACTACTCTATGACTGAAGAAATACTTCCTAACATCTCTTTGACTCGTCTGAGTCTTCAACTTCCAATTGTGACCCCTTGTTTCTGTGTTCCCTCTCTGGAACATCCTGTCTCTGCCCACATTGTCTATTCCACGCAGTATTTTGTATGTCGTTATCATGTGTGTGTGTACTCGCCTAGTTGTACTCACCTAACTATACCACGGGTGGGGTTCGAACACGTGGTCAGAGAGTCTGGAGTTTTGAGACTCTCTGACCGGGGTTCGAACCCCACCCGTGGTATGGTTTGTTTGCAATCGTGTCATTTACGATTTTGTGAGTCATGTACACACCTAGTTGTGGTTACAGGGGTCGAGTCATAGCTCCTGGCCCCGCCTCTTCACTGGCCTCTACTGGGTCACTCTCCCGCACCATGAGCTTT
>WNWK01033473.1:0-21128 GCA_009830355.1 Cherax destructor | reverse complement strand
TCATTGTTATCCAACATACCAATATACTTACTCGTCCATCCCGTGAAGATCCGTGTCATATCCAACACTCTCCACCTGACTCTCCACTCTATACTATTACCATGTAATCTTTGTCTAGGTAGACCTGTTTGTGACTTGATAAAGCCCAGTGGGCGAAATGTAGTCAATGAACGATCGCATTAAACTTAAAATTAAACCATGTTTTAGTCATTACAACAATAACAAAGTTTCCCACACATGAAACTATTTGTGATTCATTACTTTAGTTATTTCTAGAAAATGACTATTTGTAAAATAAATGCTAATTACCATTTTGTTCTGTATTATCTCCTGCAATATTTTCCTTGCTGTTATTATATTTTCCCACTGTCTTCCATGGTATTACCCAAGAGTTTTCTTTTATTCCCATGATTTTTTTTATTTCTGCAATATTTACTAAACTTCTTCCTTTACCCACAAGCACCCATACCTGTACATATTTCTAGTTTAAAGCCATAAACAGCCACCTACCCTGAACTAATTAATGCTTCTATTCCTGCCCTAGATAAGTGCACACCATCTCTACCATGCATGTCATTCCTGCCACAAAGTGAGTCCCAAATTCAACGAATGTTGCTGCAAGATCCTCCTAACAGTGCTTGTCCAGCCAACAGTTAACATGAGTAGTTCTAAACAGTTATTCCTTTACAACATCTCTGTGGCAAGATGACACAATTATCAGGTATTCCTTTATAACACATCTCTGTGGCAAGATGACACAATTATCAGGTATTCCTTTATAACACATCTCTGTGGCAAGATGACACAATTATCAGGGATAAAATACCTCACATGGTAAGGGAAAATGCCACTTGTCTAGATTAAATTTACTAGACTTCATCAAAGCTATGAAATATTCTTTTTACAGGATACTGAGTAGATTTAAGCTGTTATTAGGGCCAAATATTTCATCTAGTAAAAACAGTTTTCTTAATTAGGAAAAAATGAAATTAAAAAAAGCAGTAAAGGGCCAAGAAATCGAGCATTACGTTTATTGCAAATAGCAGCACAGTAGGTGAGGGAGGGCACATTGACTGTCTTGAAGATGGTGCCACAGTTTTGGTTTTGTCCAGTGCGATTGAAGATGGCAGGCGAGGTGACGGTGAGCGACGGTGAGACCAGTATCACCAGTATCACCAGAAGCACCAGTAGCACCAGTAGCACCAATAACTTCACTGACATCTTCAGATTGTTTGCTCCACTACACGTATGCAACCTGAACAAAGAAATAAATACTGACTCAGTACACGTGGAAAATATGCATATTATACATATACCTAACACTCAGCATAAACAAACATTTTCTTGTCATATACATCTTTTCTGAAGCACATAACAAATATTTAGAAATACTAAATAATTACTACATAAACTCATGACCAAAACATAGTGGGCGGGTGTTACGAACCTGGGCCTTTCTAGGGCCTGTTCCGCCCAGGCCAGTAACAAGACTAACATCAAGTTATAAAAGAAATGAAAAGGGATCAATAGGAACTAAATAATCACAATAATTCTTTCTGGTTTTTATTAACTTAATAATCCGTAGAAAGCTTTATATAAAATATTTAAAATGATGTCACCATGAAACAGTATTTAGACAAGTTTAACTTAAGTTCACTTATTAATGAAGGGTGCAACATTCAATTTTCTTTCTCATCTATTACACTAAATGGCTTTAAAATTGCAAGACGTTCTATTCACCTAACATATTACTTGACTCTTCACACTGAGTCGGAAAGCATAACACTTATTTATTAATCCATTATCACCGTAATGTATCAGAGCAATAAATGGAATAGAAATGTTTTCGCACTTGAAGAAGTTTTCCAATGAATGTTTCCAAGGATATACACACGGTCGTCTTTTAAGACTGTCGCTCAAACTCGTTTCTACTAAATCTAAAGGAAAACTCTAACGTCAGCAATACAGCAAACACACGCTCTCTTACTACGAGCGCCATAAGAGATATTCCAAAGTTTCCACAGTTGCAACACACTCGCTCTTGATGTGAGCGCCATTAGAGACATATTCCAAAGTCTCCACAACTGCACAACACTCACTCTTGCTGTGAGCGCCATTAGAGACATATTCCAAAGTCTCTTACTACAGCTCACTCACTTGCTTTGAGCGGCAACAGAGACGAATCTCAGCGTCTCACTTACTACAGCGCACTCGCTTGCTTTGAGCGGCAACAGACGAACACCACTCAAGGTGATGGAGGCTCACACAGGAACCTCACAAAGGTCAGAAGAATAAATCCAAGGTGCTTCTCAGGAAAAGTGAGAGGACAGTTCTCACCATGAAAGTCTCACTGAGGACTGAATGTTCACTGACGGATCATTGACTGATCACTGACTGTTGACTCGATGATGACTGAATGACATCTGACTGATGACCGACAGATCACTGCTTGCTGTCTCGATTACAGAATACTCTCTCGGTCCCTCTGTCTGACTCGCTGAATAGATACTGACTGCTGTGTAGCAGGTGGCCCCCCTCATTGGGTACGATGACGTAGTGAGGCGGGAATTCCTGACCTGTTAACGAGCGGATGGATAGTTGACTATACGTCATATAATACCCTACCTAGATGTACAGGAGACATACCACTTGCCAATATAACGCTTATTCTCATAATAATGATAAAGAGACATTTTCTACTGCCGTATGCTCAAGTATATAATGATGGGTAAGGGTGAGTCCCGTAACACCTCCCCCTCACGACCACAGGTCGCACCAAGAACTTTAATAGTAAGGAAGTATCGTCCACGGAGCTTGTGGAGGAGCGGCCAAAGATGCGATGGCAGCTGCATAATATACATGTTGTAGCATCGCAGCTCTGCACTCCTTCGCAAGGTCCGTTGAGACAATCCACTACTTCCGGATACGTACTGTAGAAACAAAAGAACATCATTAATGAATATTCCAAATAAATTTGTCAAAAAATTTATAAACTTAAGAGATGTAAACTCCTCTTTTAGCAAAGTCAGCAAAGTCAAGTTTGGTGACTGGCTCATATAGTAAGCCTCAACATCATGGTAAGTCTTGTACAAATGTAAAACGTTGAAACAGACCACTGACGGTGATGTCCACCGCATCTTGTCCAACTCAACATAGCAGGAACAGCAGAAGTCTTGAGTCAGTCGTAGGATTATCATTACAGAGTACCTTACTAGCTTCATAGACGAATAATGTCGCCTAGTCAACACCAGCACTTTCTTCTAAAGCACTGAAGAAGCGAATGGGTCCGGTAGTGGGAGCTCACCACACTGCTCCGAGACCGGAAAAATAAAGAGGCGGTGTAACCTCAGACACTACCTCATGAAGTTCTTTTCAGTAATAATTTTCTAAATAGCAACCGTTTGCTAAACACTAAAAGTTGACACCAGTAGACACACGATGATCATATCACTAGATCAGTCAAAAGTCTTTCAGTGAAACGAAGTCGGCGAGAGTCAGCTCGACACAGTAGATACATCGTGAACATATAATTAACACATGTTCAATCAAAACGCTAGCTCGATGAAGTTTACTGAAGTCAGAGAAACAGTCAGGGTGATTTGAACAGTCGGCTAAACATCAACTGCCGAAGCTTTATATCTTCAATATTCTGAAACTTTTCATGTACATGCAGCATATAGCCATTTTCTACTCAGACTCACCATATACCAATCTGGCGGAAGTACCAGCAGACCTCTGCTCAGGGACTACTTTGTCAGGCTAGTATGTCAGAAGGGCGCTGACTTATACTCATGACACTGCTCCACCAGTGTCATCCGCACCAGACTTACAAGGCAGAACTGTCAATCAAGTTCTGCTCCAATACTCACCAGTTTAGCGAAAAAATAAGCAGACGTCTGCTCAGGGACTAGTTTGTCAGACTAGTATGTCAGACGGATGCAGACTTCTGCTCAGGGACTAGCTTATTACACAGAGGCTAGTGTGTCAGAAGTGTACGCTGACTCCTGCTCAGGGACTAACTTGTACTATAGAGACTAGTGTGTCAGGCAGTAAACAAAAAACACTAACACTGGGAGTGAAACCTATACTCAGCATCAAGAACAACGACGTCTTGAAATAAATACGAAGAGCATCAGACTCTTCCTAAAGTGGCGATCACGTCTCTACGTTCATGTCAGTCTGCTGGACATGAATACCTCCAAAATGACTTCTTCCAGGCGACGAAGGAGTTCCAAGCGATACTCAGAAGAAATGAAGCAGCACGAGACAATATGGCTAGAAACCCGTAGTTTCCAAAGCATGTCTTAAGATTCAGACGAACCACTCCTCTAAGTGTCCTCATAACTGAGTCACAACACAAGTTGCTGTAACAACGACTCAGACAGTAACTGATCGAAAGATAATTGCTGGCTCACACATGAGGAAAGCAATACGAGAAAACACATGTCGCTTGCCATAAGTTCCTCTGACAAGTCAGACTCAACCAGTGACTTTTCTGGCATAACCATCCTGTCAAAAGCACTTGTTAATGTCTCTTTGACAGTAGTTAGACATTCTTTACTACTTCCTCAGGCAAATTCCTTTTAAGAATTCTATAGTGTCACCCGTGACTAACATGTCACCCGTGACTGTAGTGTGTCACCCCGACTTCTCTCTCCCAGAATAGTCCTTACAGATTTTTCTCCTCTCCACTGAACACTCGTTCCAGAGGACCAGAGGTGATAATCTCGCACCATACACTGTTTCCATAAAAGCTTGAATAAATATGAGTTTTGCTTCATTAGTTTTAAATGTCTGTTCGACAATAAGACCAATAGCTTTATCAAGATTTCTATATACAGAAATCACACAGAGGCACCAGCATTAACAGTAGCTGAACCAACAATGCCAACAGCAAGGCTGCAGAACAGATTAATGTAATCTTCACTAAGGAACCTAAGCAGGTTCTGTTCCAATATGTCATCACTAAACTTGTATCCTTTCGATACACGATACCAACTAGAATGATATGCTTCGTCCCAGGACAGCAGGGACTCACAAAATGACAAAAAGTTTCTAGCCTTAATACTAAGGGCGAAAACACCACCACCCATGCTAACTCCCGTCATGTGGATACTCAGGAAACTAGGTTACAGGTACGGGACCCTGGGCTACAGGTACTGCAGGACCCTAGCTTACAGGTACTGAGACCCTGGCTTAAAGGTAATACGAGAACACTGGCTTACAGGTACCAAGACCCTAGCTCCCAATCACTTTTTCACTCTGTCCAATTATGGAGTCGCCAATACCGATAGCAAAAAAAGGGGAAGAAGCATAGTTACTTATTCCATGTGGTTGCTTATCTTCTGGGAGAGCGGTAAGCGAGCCAAACATCAGAAGCCATCCTTTCTGAGAGTCAACCTCGAAAATTAGCAACTTTTCATTCCGGATATTTATCTTTACAGATTGCCATACTATTTCTTAAGGTCATCCAATTTACCAGAAAGAATTATTTTTGTTCCTCATTGTTCCCTTTTCCTTGGATCAAAGCCTCCCGGACAGGCCCCCCACTTGTTACGAACCTGGGCCTTTCTAGGGCCTGTTCCGCCCAGGCCAGTAACAATGTAACAAGACTAACATCAAGTTATAAAAGAAATGAAAAGGGATCAATAGGAACTAAATAATCACAATAATTCTTTCTGGTTTTTATTAACTTAATAATCCGTAGAAAGCTTTATATAAAATATTTAAAATGATGTCACCATGAAACAGTATTTACAGACAAGTTTAACTTAAGTTCACTTATTAATGAAGGGTGCAACATTCAATTTTCTTTCTCATCTATTACACTAAATGGCTTTAAAATTGCAAGACGTTCTATTCACCTAACATATTACTTGACTCTTCACACTGAGTCGGAAAGCATAACACTTATTTATTAATCCATTATCACCGTAATGTATTAGAGCAATAAATGGAATAGAAATGTTTTCGCACTTGAAGAAGTTTTCCAATGAATGTTTCCAAGGATATACACACGGTCGTCTTTTAAGACTGTCGCTCAAACTCGTTTCTACTAAATCTAAAGGAAAACTCTAACGTCAGCAATACAGCAAACACACGCTCTCTTACTACGAGCGCCATAAGAGATATTCCAAAGTCTCCACAGTTGCAACACACTCGCTCTTGATGTGAGCGCCATTAGAGACATATTCCAAAGTCTCTTACTACAGCGCACTCACTTGCTTTGAGCGGCAACAGACGAACCTCAGCGTCTCACTTACTACAGTGCACTCACTTGCTTTGAGCGGCAACAGACGAACCTCAGCGTCTCACTTACTACAGCGCACTCACTTGCTTTGAGCGGCAACAGACGAACCTCAGCGTCTCACTTACTACAGCGCACTCACTTGCTTTGAGCGGCAACAGACGAACATCACTCAAGGTGATGGAGGCTCACACAGGAACCTCACAAAGGTCAGAAGAATAAATCCAAGGTGCTTCTCAGGAAAAGTGAGAGGACAGTTCTCACCATGAAAGTCTCACTGAGGACTGAATTTTCACTGACGGATCATTGACTGATCACTGACTGTTGACTCGATGATGACTGAATGACATCTGACTGATGACCGACAGATCACTGCTTGCTGTCTCGATTACAGAATACTCTCTCGGTCCCTCTGTCTGACTCGCTGAATAGATACTGACTGCTGTGTAGCAGGTGGCCCCCCTCATTGGGTACGATGATGTAGTGAGGCGGGAATTCCTGACCTGTTAACGAGCGGATGGATAGTTAACTATACGTCATATAATACCCTACCTAGATGTACACAGGAGACATACCACTTGCCAATATAACGCTTATTCTCATAATAATGATATAGAGACATTTTCTACTGCCGTATGCTCAAGTATATAATGATGGGTAAGGGTGAGTCCCGTAACAGCAAGTATTTACAAAATCACACAATTTAACTCTTCATTTATTTAATTAAAACATCTTTATTAGTAGCTAAGGTATTCATATTAAAATTATGTTAATCATTATGTTAAAAATCGACGTACATAGTACAAATAGGTAAAAAAAAATTGTCTCTCCGGTGGAAAGCGACATTCAGGTGGAATTTGAAGCGTCTATAAACCAGCAGAAGACGTAGCAGTGTTGTTATAAACCAGCAGAAGACGTAGCAGTATTGTTATAAACCAGCAGAAGACATAGCAGTATTGTTATAAACCAGCAGAAGACGTAGCAGTATTGTTATAAACCAGCAGAAGACGTAGCAGTATTGTTATAAACCAGCAGAAGACGTAGCAGTATTGTTTTAAACCAGCAGAAGACGTAGCAGTATTGTTTTAAACCAGCAAAGGACGTAGCAGTATTGTTTTAAACCAGCAAAAGACGTAGCAGTATTGTTTTAAACCAGCAGAAGACGTAGCAGTATTGTTACAAACCAGCAGAAGACGTAGCAGTATTGTTTTAAACCAGCAGAAGACGTAGCAGTATTGTTATAAACCAGCAGAAGACGTAGCAGTATTGTTATAAACCAGCAGAAGACGTAGCAGTATTGTTACAAACCAGCAGAAGACGTAGCAGTATTGTTTTAAACCAGCAGAAGACGTAGCAGTATTGTTATAAACCAGCAGAAGACGTAGCAGTATTGTTATAAACCAGCAGAAGACGTAGCAGTATTGTTTTAAACCAGCAGAAGACGTAGCAGTATTGTTATAAACCAGCAGAAGACGTAGCAGTATTATTTTAAACCAGCAGAAGACGTAGCAGTATTGTTATAAACCAGCAGAAGACGTAGCAGTATTATTTTAAACCAGCAGAAGACGTAGCAGTATTGTTTTAAACCAGCAGAAGACGTAGCACTATTGTTTTAAACAAGCAGAAGACGTAGCAGTATTGTTTTAAACCAGCAGAAGACGTAGCAATATTGTTTTAAACCAGCAGAAGACGTAGCACTATTGTTTTAAACCAGCAGAAGACGTAGCAGTATTGTTTTAAACCAGCAGAAGACGTAGCACTATTGTTTAAGAGCGGTGATGAGAATCTTGAAGTAAAGCTGAGTGATAGCAAAGGTATTTATTAATGAATAAGTAAAGTGAAGAACACGACTGATGAATATTCCATATACGATGATGACTTAGTGGATAACTCATGCATGAAAACTTGACTCATTGATAGCAACTCTTATGAATAGCTCATTGATGGCAACACTTATGAATAACTCAGTGATGACGACTCTTATGAATAGCTCATTGATGACGACTCTTATGAATAGCTCATTGATGACGACTCTTATGAATAGCTCATTGATGACGACTCTTATGAATAGTTCATTGATGACGACTCTTATGAATAGCTCATTGATGACGACTTATGAATACCTCATTGATGGCGACTCTTATGAATATCTCATTGATGACGAATCTTTTGAATAGCTCATTGATGGCGACTTTATGAATAGCTCATTGATGGCGACTCTTATGAATAGCTCATTGATTACGACTCTTATTAATAGCTCATTGATGACGACTTATGAATAGCTCATTGATGGCGACTCTTATGAATAACTCATTGATGACGACTCTTATGAATAGCTCATTGATGGCGACTCTTATGAATAACTCATTGATGACGACTCTTATGAATAGCTCATTGATGACTACTCTTATGAATAGCTCTTTGATGACGACTTTTATGAATAGCTCATTGATGACGACTCTTATGAATAGCTCATTGATGACGACTCTTATGAATAGCTCATTGATGACGACTCTTATGAATAGCTCATTGATGACGACTCTTATGAATAGCTCATTGATGACGACTCTTATGAATAGCTCATTTACATCAAAGCTTAATCTACTGATTACGATGGATTAATGGATTAAGCACCCAGTTCATCCCTGGCCTGAGGGGGTGGATGGGGGCCTTGATGCTGGTGAAGGGCTTACGATCAAAGGAATTGAAGCTTTTCTCTCCCCTTCTTCAGATCAAACCTGATTACCCGGATCACCTGCATTCTTATATCCCACAATTGTAGGACTATGAAGGCAGTGGGATCACAGACATGTATCCTGTGTGTTTCATAATGCCAGCTCTTGTATCATGTGGGATCTAAGAAAGCTATCCTTTACATCGCATAAGTCTTGGCCCGTGAACCTCCTTAACGCTGGGCCTGCATAACAAATGGGATATAAGAGGTATATCTTATATCACATAACCTTGGCCCGTGACCCTTAATGATCCCAGAGAGGATATGCTCTGTATCTCAATACACCATTTCCGTTTGCCTCAGTGATTCCATAACACCAGGTTCGTAGCAGTATTGTTTTAAACCAGCAGAAGACGTAGCAGTATTGTTTTAAACCAGCAGAAGACGTAGCAGTATTGTTTAAAACCAGCAGAAGACGTAGCAGTATTGTTTTAAACCAGCAGAAGACGTAGCAGTATTGTTTTAAACCAGCAGAAGACGTAGCAGTATTGTTTTAAACCAGCAGAAGACGTAGCAGTATTGTTTTAAACCAGCAGAAGACGTAGCAGTATTGTTTTAAACCAGCAGAAGACGTAGCACTATTGTTTAAGAGCGGTGATGAGAATCTTGAAGTAAAGCTGAGTGATAGCAAAGGTATTTATTAATGAATAAGTAAAGTGAAGAACACGACTGATGAATATTCCATATACGATGATGACTTAGTGGATAACTCATGCATGAAAACTTGACTCATTGATGGCAACTCTTATGAATAGCTCATTGATGGCAACACTTATGAATAACTCATTGATGACGACTCTTATGAATAGCTCATTGATGACGACTCTTATGAATAGCTCATTGATGACGACTCTTATGAATAGCTCATTGATGACGACTCTTATGAATAGTTCATTGATGACGACTCTTATGAATAGCTCATTGATGACGACTCTTATGAATACCTCATTGATGGCGACTCTTATGAATATCTCATTGATGACGAATCTTTTGAATAGCTCATTGATGGCGACTCTTATGAATAGCTCATTGATGGCGACTCTTATGAATAGCTCATTGATTACGACCTTATTAATAGCTCATTGATGACGACTCTTATGAATAGCTCATTGATGACGACTCTTAAGAATAGCTCATTGATGACGACTCTTATTAATAGCTCATTGATGACGACTCTTATGAATAGCTCATTGATGACGACTCTTATGAATAGCTCATTGATGACGACTCTTATGAATAGCTCATTAATGGCGACTCTTATGAATAACTCATTGATGACGACTCTTATGAATAGCTCATTGATGGCGACTCTTATGAATAACTCATTGATGACGACTCTTATGAATAGCTCATTGATGACGACTCTTATGAATAGCTCTTTGATGACGACTCTTATGAATAGCTCATTGATGACGACTCATATGAATAGCTCATTGATGACGACTCTTATGAATATCTCATTGATGACGACTCTTATGAATAGCTTATTGATGGCGACTCTTATGAATAGCTCATTGATGACGACTCTTTTGAATAGCTCATTGATGGCGACTCTTATGAATAGCTCATTGATGACGACTCTTATGAATAGCTCATTGATGGCGACTCTTATGAATAGCTCATTGATTACGACTCTTATGAATAGCTCATTGATGACGACTTATGAATAGCTCATTGATGACGACTCTTATGAATAGCTCATTGATGACGACTCTTATGAATAGCTCATTGATGACGACTCTTATGAATAGCTCATTGATGACGACTCTTATGAATAGCTCATTGATGGCGACTCTTATGAATAACTCATTGATGACGACTCTTATGAATAGCTCATTGATGGCGACTCTTATGAATAACTCATTGATGACGACTCTTATGAATAGCTCATTGATGACTACTCTTATGAATAGCTCTTTGATGACGACTTTTATGAATAGCTCATTGATGACGACTCTTATGAATAGCTCATTGATGACGACTCTTATGAATAGCTCATTGATGACGACTCTTATGAATAGCTCATTGATGACGACTCTTATGAATAGCTGATGACACCAAAATAGGTCGTCCAATTCATTCAAATGAGGACATTAGAGCACTCCAGGATGATTTGAATAGACTGATGCAGTGGTCGGAGAAGTGGCAGATGCAGTTTAATGTAAACAAATGCAAAGTTCTAAATGTTGGGCAGGACAATAACTATGCCACATATAAGCTGAATAATGTAGATCTTATTACTTGTGATTGCGAGAAGGATTTAGGAGTTCTGGTTAGTAGTAATCTGAAGCCAAGACAACAGTGCATAAGTGTTCGCAATAAAGCTAACGGAATCCTTGGCTTCATATCAAGAAGTATAAATAATAGAAGTCCTCAGGTTGTTCTACAACTCTATATATCTTTGGTTAGGCCTCATTTAGATTATGCTGCACAGTTCTGGTCACCGTATTACAGAATGGATATAAATGCACTGGAAAACGTACAAAGGAGGATGACAACGTTGATCCCATGTATCAGAAATCTTCCCTATGAGGATAGACTGAGGGCCCTGAATCTGCACTCTCTAGAAAGGCGTAGAATTAGGGGGGATATGATTGAGGTGTATAAATGGAAAACAGGAATAAATAAAGGGGATGTAAATAGCGTGCTGAAAATATCCAGCCAAGACAGGACTCGCAGCAATGGTTTCAAGTTGGAAAAGTTCAGATTCAGGAAGGATATAGGAAAGCACTGGTTTGGTAATAGAGTTGTGGATGAGTGGAACAAACTCCCGAGTACCGTCATAGATGCTAAGACGTTGTGTAGTTTTAAAATAGGTTAGATAAATACATGGGTGGGTGTGGATGGGTGTGAATTTGGACCTGACTAGCTTGTATTACCAGGTCAGTAGCTGTACTAATTCCTTAAGTGGAAGTGACCTGACCAGGTGGTCGGCTGACCAGGTGGTCAACTAGACAATTATATGAGTGGGTGCGGTTGGTGTGAGTTGGTCCTGACTAGCCTGTGCTAAGTCAGATGCAGTGTTCCCTCCTTAAGTGAATGTAACCTGACCTGGCTGGGTCGGGGCTTAAGCCGTTGGAGATTTGGATCTGCCTCGCATGGGCCAGTAGGCCTGCTGCAGTGTTCCTTCTTTCTTATGTTCTTATGTTCTTAAAGCTTAATCTACTGATTACGATGGATTAATGGATTAAGCACCCAATTCATCCCTGGCCTGAGGGGGTGGATGGGGGCCTTGATGCTGGTGAAGGGCTTACGATCAAAGGAATTGGGGCTTTTCTCTCTCCCTTCTTCAGATCAAACCTGATTACCCGGATCACCTCTATTCTTATATCCCACAATTGTAGGACTATGAAGGCAGGGGGGATCACAGACATGTATCCTGTGTGTTTCATAATGCCAGCTCTTGTATCATGTGGGAACTAAGAAAGCTATCCTTTATATCGCATAAGTCTTGGCCCGTGAACCTCCCTAACGCTGGGCCTGCATAACAAATGGGATATAAGAGGTATATCTTATATCACATAACTTTGGCCCGTGACCCTTAATGATCCCAGAGAGGATATGCTCTGTATCTCAATACACCATTTCGTTTGCCTCAGTGATTCCATAACACCAGGTTCGTAAAGTTTAACACACAGAATGCCCAGTTTACAACAATTGACCCAAAAATAAACAGACACCCACTGAAAACACAGGAAACAAAAATCAGCTAGCTCAGTACCCAGCCCTAGGGCTGACCCAGACCCAGCCCCCCACCATAATGCAAATCCGGGTTCGGTTAGAGACTCTTCTACAGCCACCACAGCCATAGCCTCTAGTACAGATGTTGAGAAGAGTCCTCTTCCGGGGAAGACTCTTCTACAGCCACCACAGCCATAGCCCTAGTACAGATGTAGTAGAAGAGTCCTCTTCCGGGAAGACTCTTCACAGCCACAACAGCCATACCCCCTAGTACTGATGTAGTAGAGGAGTCCTCTTCCAGGGAAAATGTTGGCCTCATGACAACAGATGGTGGGTCTCGGGTTTTGGGCCCATGGAAGACTGTAGTGCAGTTCTAGGACCGCAGATTAGAATACATCCTACGAAATGTATCCAACCAAAAGCAAAATTGTGCAAAGTCTATGTTTGGGGCATCTGAAACATGGAATACAGGGAAAACAAATGGACAATGCAAATTTGAGTATCCCAAAAAATGCCGGACCTCCTGTCAAAAGGGGAGGTGTGTCGTTCTACCTCTTCCACCCTGAGATGTCATTCTTCAGTCCTCGATAAACAATGTTACGATACCAACACTTACAGATATCTTGGTGTAGATGTCCCCTTTAACAAATCTACTATACCAAACTAAATAAAAATGCAAAGATAGACTAAATGCTCTTAAAGCTGTTACGGCTACAACCCCAACTATGGTGCTTTTAAATCGTGAGAATGATGTACAAGCCTATTAGGTCCTTAATTGATTATGCTGCTCCCATGTTGATATTGTCAGAAAGTCTTCCGACCCTTGGAGTTAATGCAAATGAAGCTCTCAGAATTATTCTTGGCTGTCACGAATCTACAAAGGTTCTTAATATGAGGAATGAGCTTGGTATTACTAGTATCATGATAGGTTGAGATTAACACTGTATTGGTATTAGAATGTTAAGAAATGAACCAGACACTGTCAAATGAATCTTACTAAATGTCTAGAAGTAAATACTCACAGATCTAAATGGATTAGAAAACATGCAATTACATTAAGTTTTTACAACCGCATGAATTGTACCTGTAGGCAATAAGAGCATTTCACCCTCCATGGAAGATGTGTTCATTTATTCACATACCTGCAAGTCCCCTCCCAAGAAGCTCATTGCTAGTAATCCCTTCCTTAAATCACTTGTTAAAGCAATTTGCTCAAGAAGAAATTTCTCGCCTAGCTGGTAGTAAAGTTATCACAAGTTATATACACTGATGGATCTAAACAGGAGTCTTCTGGCAGGGCTGCATCTGCTCTTTGCCACCTCCTAGTTAAGAACGATAATAAATCTGTTGAACTAGGCAAAGAATTAACAACTGGGTCTACACTGCAAACTGAATTGTTTGCAATCCTAATGGCACTAAAGTAACTTATAATGAGCTTGACTCTATCATCATTACTGATTCTATGTCATCACTGAAGGCTCTTGACTCATAATGACTCCAACAGCATGCTCATTGGAGAAGCCAGGATAGATACTCAAAATCCGGGACAAAGGAATTAATGTACAATTGCTATGGATTCCGTCACACATTGATTACCTTCATGATAAAGTTGATATGTTAGCCAAGAAGAGCACCCAGAAGGAGAATGTAGAATATAACTTTGGTATATCTGTGTTTTAGATTAGGGGAAAAATATCAGGGGAGAAATAAATAATGTAAATGATTGCTATAGGAATGCAGTTAGAAGTCTGAGTAGATCTATAACCCACTATGATAACATGAACATAGATAAGTATGTTTATGGAGCAACTTGCAATGTGAACAGACTGACTGATGTTGTAGTGGCTAAAGTACTTCTGGCAGTTTGGGAGACACACAGATGACGATCAAACTAAATGCAAATTATGTGATCAGGCATAGGTCACTGCCTTGAACACTATGTTCTTAATTGTCCACTTATTGAGGAATATAGAGATAGACAGTATAATAACCTATGAGACATGTCAAGATATCTTATTAATGAAAATAAGATACCAATATACTAAGCAAATTTCCCAAATTTGTTGTAACAGATAATTGAAATGTAGATATAAACCCAAATGTACAATTGTTAACCCTTTTGGGGCCAGTGCCAGGCCTTTTGTGTATCCATAGCTCTTGCGCTACCGTCCACAGGATGGATATGGGGTGCACAAAACTAGCCACTTCGGTGGCAAAATCTAATCCATACCACCTAAAAGGGACCAGGAGGTAAAACCCCGTACAACAAATCATAGTATTACGGTAGTTACGACAACGTCACTCCAAGTGATTTTTTAGTGGTAGGAAACGAATAAAGGAAATGGGATATAACCAAAGTAGTTCACCACCTTGGAGCCTTGTTAGACTGGAGGCACAGCCAGGGCCCCCCCCCGGACTCACAACTACTGATGCCAACAACGAAATCCCCCAACAAACATGCAACACAACCTCATTTATATTTGCTAATATACAGGGCCTAAGCCATCCACCAACAACAAAATACCTTTCGTTAGTGGACTTTAGAGGGTCCAATACAATGTTTGCAGCCTTCACAGAGACCCACGCAAAAGATTACTTTGACAGTGAAATATGGATACCAGGGTACAACCTTTTTCAGATGCGAAGAAAGAACAAGCAACAAGGGGGGGGGGGTTCCTGTATGTCAAAGAGTCGCATATTTGCACGGAGATATTGAACGCCACAAATGATGTAGTTCAAGTTCTAACAATAAAAATTTTCGAAAACCCAAAACCCTTTAGTCATTATACTTGTATATAAGCCACCAGATGACTTCCCAACAGTCGGAATAGCAAAAATTGACTCCTGTCTGGAAAACCTTCCATCCCCATCCCCAAACATCTTGCTGCTTGGTACTTCAATTTTAGACATAAAAAATGGAAGAATGAGAAAATAATGTTGTAGCAGAGAAAATCCCTGGAGGCAGCTCATATAAAAAGTCACACACACATGAGCAGCTGAATTTCTGTAATAAACACACCCTAAGTCAGCAGATAGTGGAGCCAACAAGGCGGGAGAAACACTTGACCTTATTTTCACAAATAATGAGGACCTGGTAAGAAACAACAATATCAAAACAACTAATTTGATCAAAACCCAATCAAGTCCAGACCTACATGCACAGGAACCTGATCAGCAAAATGCATAATACTATGAGGGTACCTTTCCTAAATTCAACTTCAACAACAAGAACATCAACTGGGACCAGGTAAACTATGTCCTAAATGAAACATGTTGGGAAGATATTTTAAATGACATGGACCCTAACCAGTGCCTTGAAAAGATCATTTCCTGGTAGCTGAAGTATAAAAGGCATTTTTCCCTAAGAAAATGAAGAGAAGAAGTAAACTGGAGAGAGAGACACCCTCTACAGGAGAAGGTGAAGAATCACTGAGCTCCTCACGAATGCCAGATTATCTGAAACACAGAAAGAAGTGCAACCACTTCAGTTTTGGGGGCCCCTGTTTAGACAAGACGGATCCTACACAGATGACAACAGAGAAATGAGTGAGATACTGAAATCTTAATTTGACTCTGAGTTCAGTGAGCCACTAATCAGTCTAAAGATAGACAACCAAACAATTTTTTCAAGAATGAGCCTCAAAACCCTACCAATGTATGCCAAATTTATGACATAACCCTAACTCCACTAGACCTTGAGAAAGCCATAGTTGACATGCCCATGCCCCGCCCCCCAGCCCAGACCGTGGAACTCCGTGTTATTAAGAACTACAAGAAACCCCTCTCACGGGCCCTAAGTATACTATGGAGAAGGAAAGACACAGGTAAGATTCCACAGTCACTAAAAACAGGGGGATATCGTTCCACTCCATAAAGGGGGCAACAAAGCAATTGCTAAGAATTATAGACCAAAGCTTTAGTCCCACATCTTTACTTTGAAAGAGTTCTAAGAAGCAGGACTGCAAACCACCTGGACTCCCCCAAAATTGCACAATCCAGGGCAACATGGTTTCAGAGCAGGTCGCTTCTGCCTTTCGCAACTTTTGGGACCACTATGATATGGTATTGATGCACTGGAAAACAAACAGAATGCAGATGTAGTATAAGGGATTTCGCAAAAGCCTTTGACAAGTGGATCATGGTAATAACACACAAAATGCGGCTAAAGGGATAACTGGCAAAGTAGGTAGATGGATCTTCAACTTTCTAACCAATCGAACACAAAGAGTAGTGGTAAACAGATGTTTCCATAGTGAAGAGCTCTGTTCCACAAGGCACAGTACTCGCCCCCATCCTGTTCCTCAATCTATATCAGACATAGACAGAGATGTAAACCATAGCACTGTATCATCCTTTGCAGATGATACAAGATCTGCACGAGAGTTTCATCCATTGAGGACACGACAAACCCCAAGAAGAAATACCAAGTTTTCCAATGGGCAAAAGAGAACAATATGATGTTCAATGAAGAAAATTCCAACCACCTGTTTGGGAAAACGGGGGAAAAATAGCAGGACTGAGATCTACAAACCTAATCACACAAAGAGGAAAAGCAATGTGAAGGCCCTGGTTGGTAATGTCCGAAGACTCACCTTCAAGGACCAAACAATGCCACTATAAAATCTGAGGAAACTGATAGGGGGGATAATGAAACATTCAAGACAAGGGATGCCGCCAATGATGTTCTTTTTAAATCACTTGCTCTCTAGGCTGGAAACGCTGCAAACATCCCATTCAGGCGGGAAATTGCAGATCTAGAGAATGTTCAGAGAACCTTTACTGTACATATAATTTCCATCAAACACCTTTAACTACCGGGGAAAGGGGGAAGCACTTGAGTTGTACTCACTGGGGCGCAGGCGAGAGAGATATATCATAATCTACACCTGAAAATTCCCGGAGGACTGGTCCCCAACCTGCACACAGAAATCCTCCCTTGAAAGCAAAAGATTACAATGTAACATACCCCCAGAGAAAAGAATGGTCCGGGGCCCAAGACTTCAACAGCCTCCCACGAGCCATCAGGGAATTTCCAATAGATCCCTGGTTGTTTCAAGAGGGAGCTGGACAGATACGTAAAGTCAGTGCCGATCAGCCGGGCTGTGGTTCGAGTTGGATTACGGGGCCAGCAGTAAGCCTAGTAGATCAGCCCTGATCCACCAGGAGGCCGGTGATGGACCGCCGGGGGGTTGATCCAGGAGATCCAGGCAGGCAGTATCCCTTGTCGGACCCAAGAGAGGAATTCCTGTAACCCATATGCCAGGTCCTATACCCTGCAGTGCTTAGAGGTTCTTATGTATCCCATAACTTGACCAGTATACCATTTGGGACCTCAGAGAGATATCCCCTACATCCCATAACACCAGTCACGTGGGGGCAGTGGGCCTCCGGACCCCCCTTTGTACTGGAATTTTTAACCATTCTGCTAAACAGTAACGGTTAGTGAAAAAAGCTATTGTGGTCTCATAACATGGCAGTGTTGTCACAGCGCATGCGTGAGTTGGCACAGATGGTGGCAAGCGGTCCTTTTAAAAATGGTGGGAAAGCAACCTACAGCCTCTCGGCCTTATTGGATATAAATGTCTTGGGGTAATGTTTCAAACGAGTCAGTTTTAGAATCAGGTTTAGATTCTAGCGCTCTGTGTCATCACCAGGCGAAGAAGCCGCCTCTCATTACCCCCTGTCAAGCCTGCCCCCCTGCTCATCGCCGTGAGACAAGGATCCGGCGTTGTCTTTCTGTATATTCAATACTTGTTTATATCCGCACACCGTTCAGTGCCATATTGGGAAGGTAGGACTGAATGAGAAGTCAGCCATGCCATCGTATGGCCACCATGCAACTTACTAAACCGTGCCTTTAATCGGCCACCGTCATCTACATCTAGACAAAAACCCGCAAAAGAAAAATATACTTATGACGACGTTTGGGGTCCGATTGGGGATCATTAATAGTCACACATACGAAGTTTCAGGTAGGTTACTGGGGCAGGTCCTGGCCCGGGTCTTCCCATAGGGGCCCCCTTAAATGGCTCCTGAAGGAGTATCGGTGTTGTAAAATTCCCTTTAACAGCCCTATGGCGGCAGCCCAGACAAAGGCACGGCAAGTCTTCCTCAGTACAAGTGGTGTAGCAGTGAGCACAATCTCGAGCCCTGTAGCTGAGGTCTTAATCAGTACAAGTGGTGTAGCAGTGAGCTACACCACGTCGATGCCCACCCGAGGTTTTTCAGTACAAGTGGTGTAGCAGTGAGCTACAATCATCGTCGATGCCCTGTGCTGAGGTTTTTTCAGTACAAGTGGTAGCAGTGAGCTAAAACATCGTCGATGCCCTGTAGCTGAGGTTTTTTTCAGTACAAGTGGTGTAGCAGTGAGCTACAATCAGCGCGACCCCCTAGCTGAGGTCTTCCTCAGTACAAGTGGTGTAGCAGGAGCTACAATCATCGTCGATGCCCTGTAGCTGAGGTCTTTTTTCAGTACAAGTGGTGAGCAGTATACAATCATCGTCGAT
The DNA here is from genome assembly GCA_009830355.1 of Cherax destructor. Lineage (NCBI taxonomy): Eukaryota > Metazoa > Arthropoda > Malacostraca > Decapoda > Parastacidae > Cherax > Cherax destructor. Next base: position 1,960 of record WNWK01033473.1, on the reverse strand, counting down.
GCCCAGCTGAGGTTTTCCTCAGTACAAGTGGTGTAGCGGGAGCTCAATCATGGGATGCCCTGTAGCTGAGGTTTTCCCTCAACAAGGGGTGGGCAGTGAGTAAACATCGCGATGCCCGTAGCTGAGGCTTTTCAAAAAGGGGTGTAGCAGTGAGCACAACGCCGATGCCCTGTAGCTGAGGTTTTCAGTCAATGGTAGCAGTGAGCAAATCATCGTCGATGCCCTGTAGCTGAGGTTTTTTAGTACAAGTGGTAGCAGTGAGCACAACCGTCATGCCCAGCTGAGGTCTGCTTCAGTACAAGGGGTTTAGCAGTGAGCTAAAACAGCGTCGATGCCCAGCTGAGGTCTTTTCAGTACAAGTGGGTAGCAGGAGTTAATCATCGCGATCCCCTGTAGGAGGCGTTCAGTACAAGGGTTTTAGCAGTGAGCTCAACCCGTCGATGCCCTGTAGCTGAGGTTTTTCCGAAAAGGGGGTGTAGCAGGAGTCAATCGGGTCGATGCCCGAGTGATCGCCAGACAAGTGGTGTAGCAGTGAACTAAACACGTCGATCCCAGCTGAGGTTTTTTCAGTACAAGTGGTGTAGCGGAATAATCATCGTCGATGCCCTGTAGCTGAGGTCTTCCTCAGTACAAGGGTTAGCAGGAGCTCAATCATCGCGATCCCCCTGTAGCGAGGTCTTCAAACAAGTGGTGTAGCAGTGAGCATAATCATCGTCGATGCCCTGTAGCGAGGCTTTTCAGCAAGGGTTTTAGCAGTGAGCTATAATCACGCGATGCCCAGCTGAGGTCTTCTTCAGTACAAGGGTTAGCAGTGAGCTATAATCACGCGATCCCCAGCTGAGGCTTTCAGTACAAGTGGTGAGAGTGAGCATAATCATCGTCGATGCCCTGAGCGAGGTTTTTTCAGTCAAGGGTTTTAGCAGTGAGCTATAATCATCTGATGCCCTGTGCTGAGGTATAACACTTTTTGGGTTCGGGGTGGGGGATGGTTTCCCCGCGGCGAGGTTTCCCCAAAACCCCTTTGCTGAGAGAACCTGGCACTCAGGCAGCACTCCGGCCAGAGCGCCTGGAGATTCTCGGGAGGGTGTTGAACACATGACGACTGAGAGAAGGTAAAGGACCCCCAAAATAGAGAGAGGAGGGGAAGGATGGGAAAAAAAGAGAGTAAAATACAAGGAAGGAAGTGGAGAAAAAAGGGGTAGAGGTAGGGGTATGGAAGTGCAGTAATAGTAGTAGGAAGATGTTTGGTACTGGGGAAAAGGGAAAATTAAATAAAAGGATAGTAATAATAGTTAATATGAAGGGGACGAATAATAGTTGAAGATGTAAAGTCTAGTAATAGAGTAGTTGAAGATGAAACGTACTAGAATAGTAGTATTTAAGATGTAATACGTACTAGTAATAGAGTAGTTGAAGATGTTATACGTACTAGAAATAGTAGTTAAAGATGTAAAGGTACTAGTAATATAGTAGATGAAGATGTAATATAATAGTAGTAGTTGAAGATGTAATAGGGATATAATAGTAGTAGTTGAAGATGAAAAAGGGGACTAGTAATAGTAGTAGTTGAAGATGTAATAGTACTAGTAATAGTAGAGGAAGATGTAATAGGGACTATAATAAAAGTTTAAGATGTAATAACTAGTAATATAAGGGTTAAGATGTAAAGTACTAGTAATAAGAGTTGAAGATGTAATGACTAAAATAGTAGTTGAAGATGTAAACTACAGTAATAGTAGTAGTTGAAGATGAATACGTACTAGTAATAGTAGTTGGGAAAATTTTAATACTACAGTAAAGAGTAGTTGAAATGAAAAGAAATAGTAAATATATTAAATTAAACGTACTAGAAAATTTGTAGTTAATTAAAAAGAATAGGACTAGTAATAGTAGTAGTTGAAGATGTAATAGTATAGTAATAAAGATTAAGATGAATAGGTAATAGTATAGTTAAAATAAT
>WNWK01033472.1:0-21128 GCA_009830355.1 Cherax destructor | reverse complement strand
TACGCATTTCAGATAGTGAAATGCTGGAAATCCCTTTGGTGCAAATTGTAATAACTCACTTGTTAATAAACAGCCTTTTTGGACACTGAGATGGCCCCAAAGGGGTTTTCCCCAGGAGCGGTGCAAATCTTGCTGTTAAAAGATGAATGCTTGTCTTATTTTGTTTCATGTAGATAAAGTGTACTTTCAACCAGTTCTCAACGGGATACATGATACATGTCTTTTTCCCCTCTATACATGAAATGTTTGTTTCCTGGATATTTTGTATGTGTGTCCAGGTAAACACGATATGTTTTGTATCGGGGTAACAAATTTTAACGTGTACCCGGGGACAAAAAATATGTATCATGTATCTGGGTAAAATATAATATCATTAAACAAGATATGTATCATGTATACAAGCTATGTATCAAGGTGAACAAGACATGCATCATGTACCCAGGTACAAAAGACATGCATCAGTATCCAGGCAAAAGACATGCATTTTTTCCCGAAACAAGATATGCATCACATACCCGGGTACCGCTATAGTCACCCCCCGGGCACCCGACACATCCACCCGTGGTGAGCCACAGGGAAGAGCGGCGAATTTTTTGGACAAGAATGCCACTTGTAATATTTCCCCCGGTCAACTTTTCCCTTAAAGCTTCTGTATACAGGTAGTCCTCGATTACAATGGGGTCACGTTCCGATGAACCCATCGTAATCAAAATCCCCTAAGTAAAAAATGTGAAGTCAAAAATGCTGTAAATAAAAATACCCCAAGATAAAAATCCCCAAATTTAAAAAAAATACCAAAGTAAAAAAATACTCAAAGTCAAAATGACGTGGGGAAAAGTACTTTAAGTCAGACCATCAAGTCAAGAAGCGCCTGTGTTGGGGTTTAAAATTAATTCACATTTGAACAGCGCACAGAATGCCTCCATGGCACGAGCCTCAATTTTAAATGAACTTTTCAATTGCACTTAAAAAAATTGAACTACAGGGGCCCCCTCGATTTTGGTCGGTTGCTACGGTATTTAAATTTTCGATGGTTTTTTCGGTCAATGTTTCCCCCCAAACCGGCATTCCCTTGAGTATGGTCCATCCCAACCTGTCTGCCTCCCCTCCCCTTTCGCCACGCAGGACACATCTAGCGTTGTTTACCATTGAGAGAACATTACCCAGCGTGCTCTTTCAAACATTTCACAATAAATTTATAGTGTTTATTGCTGGTTTAGTGATTGTCACTGTGAAATAAGTCACCATGGGTCCAAAGAAGCTTCCTAGTGGCCCCTGTGGAAAGAAAGTGAGGAACACAATCGAACTGAAGAAGGAGATTGTAAAAAAATATGAGTGGCATACGTGTGAGTGAGCTTGCCAGGATGTATGTACAACAAAAACCAATCTACTATCACCTCTACCCTGGGAAAAGAGAAAAGAAATCAAGGAAGCTAATGTTGAAAAAGGGTGTGACATGTTTCCCAAAAAATAGATCAAAAACAGTGGATGAGGTTGAGAAGTTGTTGGGGTGTGGATCAATGAAAAACAGGGGAGCGGGTGATAGTATTTCCATGGCGATAATTTGTGAAAAGGCAAGGCAGTTGTACGCAGATCTTGTCAAGACAATGCCTGGAACCAGTGGTGATGCGAGTGATTTTAAAGCCAGCAAAGGCTGATTCGAGAGATTTAAGAAACGTAGTGGCATACACAGTGTTGTGAGGCATGGTGAGGCAGCCGCTCAGACAAACGTGCAGCTGAAAAAATTTGTGCAGGAATTCAAGGGGTTCGGGGACACTGAAAAATTTGAACCCCAACAAGTGTTTGTGATGAAACAGGCCTGTTTTGGAAGAAAATGCCAAACAGGACCTTCATTACTCAGGAGGTTTAGCACTTTTTTTGATTATAATAATAATAATAATAATAATAATAAAATAATAATAATTACTCAGGAGGAAAAAGCACTGCCGGGACACAAGCCTATGAAAGACAGGAAAACCTCATGTTGTGTGGGGATTTTAAAGTGAAGTTTTTACTGGTGTATCACTCTGAAAATCCCAGAGTGTTCAAGAAACAATGTGAACAAGAATAATTTGTGTGTGTTTTGGAAGGCTAACACCAAGGCATGGGTCACGACGGCAATTTTCCTGGAATGGCTCACTGGAGTGTTTGGCCCCAGTGTGAAGAAATACCTCCTGGAAAAGAAATTGCCACCAAGTGCCTCCTGCTACTGGACAATGCTCCTGATCATCCTCACAACTTGAAAGAGTATTTGTCTGACAACTTAAGTTTCATCAGAGTGAAGTTCTTGCCTCCTAACACCACTCCTCTCATCCAGCCCATAGACCAGCAGGTCATTTCTAACTTCAAGAAACTGTACACCAAAGCAGTGTTTCAGAAGTGCTTTGAAGTGACCTCGACACTGAGTTGACCCTAAGAGAGTTCTGGAAAGATCACTTCTATATCCTCCATTGCATGGGCCTTATAGGTAAGGCTTGGCAGGGAGCACTTCCAGGACTTTGAACTCTGCTTGGAGACCACTGGGGCCCGGATTGTGTTGAAAAGAGGGATTTTGAAGGATTTGAGGCTGACCCTGACCCTTACCCTGACGATCCTGTGCCTGTTATGGAAGATATTGTGGAATTAGGCAAGTCCCTGGGGTTGGAGGTGAGTGGTGAGGATGTGGAAGAGTTGGTGGAGGACCACAGGGTAGACCTAACCACTGAAGAGCTGAAAGAGCTTCATCAGGAACAGCATCAGACGACAGTTAAGGAAATTGATTCAGAGGAGGAGGATGGACAGGGTGAGGTAGTAACTTCTTCAGAGATTAAGGAAATGTGTTCTATGTAGACTAAGTTGCAGACATTTGTTGAAAAACCCACCCCGAGCAAGCTGAAATAAGCCATCTCTGCAACCAGTTCAGTGACAGAGCCATGTTGCACTTCAGGAAAATGTTTAAGAGGCGCCAGAAACAGAGCACTCTTGACATTTATTTTTGAGGCAGGGGGCCAGTGACTCTTAAGCTGGTCCTAGTGGCATTAAAAGACCAAGAAGGGGAAATAACCCCAGAGAGGGACTTTTTACCTGAAGTCCTTATGGAGGGGGATTCCCTTCCAAACACTAACCCCTCCCCTGTCCTCCTCCCTATCTTCCAGATGCCAAAATCTCTTCAATAAAGGTAAGTAAATGTTATTTTAAATTTATTACTTTATATATGTATTTATAATTGTTTTGTTTATGTAAAAATAGAGTTAATCTTCACAAAATTAATTTTTGTGAATATTTTTGTGTCTGGGAAAGGGTTAATTGTATTTACATTATTTCTTATGGGAAATAAGGTTTCGACTTCAAGAATTTGAGTTAAGGTGTAGCTCCTGGGAAAGGATTATGACCAAAAATCGAGGGACCACTATACACTATAGAGCGGACCAAAAGCTGAACCAGGTTCGCGAGTAATGGACACAAGTGATCATCACTAAGTCGTTGCAAACTAACGAACTAAATACAAAGTATGGGGTCAGCAATTCAAACAAGTTGCATTAGTGTTGCAACTCACAAAAGCTGCTAGTACAGTAAATCTCGATATAATGGACTTCCGGGCCACTAAATTGCAAATTACACCTTTAAACTCATTTTAATTTAAATATTTATTGCAATATATCTGTAAATTGTACATACAAAGAGTACTTTAGTATTTTTTTGAGATATTTCTAAAATTTTTTTTTGACTTCACAGACACTAAAAAAAACTTGCTAGTTTATTATGTTAAATTTGCCCTTTTTTTTTTTCTGTGATATTTCACCATTTTTTTGATTTCATGGTCACTCAAAAAAAAAAAACCATTTTACATTTTTTCGGGGGTATTTTTGCCATTGTTCTGATTTGTTTTAAAACACTCAAAAACACTTGCTAGTTTATTATTTTCAAACTTGATTTTTTTTGAAATTTTTTTTTTACCATTTTTTTTTTTACAAACACTCTTTTTTTGAGGTTCAAAGTAAAAACAACGAAAAAATTATCGCAAAAAAAAATAAAATTAAATGAACTAACGAGTGTTTTTTTCCCCTTTTTAACAAACATTGATCATCCCGAAATTATTATTAGTAGTAGTATTATTTTTTGTATTATTATTGTTAGTCCATCATATCAAATTTCGACTGTATTATCACAAGAGGACACCCGCATGGGTGACCCAGCGCAGGATGGTCGGGGTACTGACCCCGGGGGTTTGGGCCCCCAGGGGACTAACCCCAGAGGAACTGACCCCAGAGGACTGACCCAGGGGACTGCCCCCCGGGGGATTTAACCCCCAGAGGACTGACCCCAGAGGAACTGACCCCCAGAGGAACTGACCCCAGAGGACAAAAACCCCCCGAGGAACTGGCCCCCAGAGGACTGACCCCCAGAGGAACTGACCCCAAGGAAGGCGGGCCCAGAGGAACTGACCCCAGGGGACTGACCCCCAGAGGAACGAGCCCAGAGGAACTGACCCCAGGGGCCCGGGGCCCAGAGGAACTGACCCCAGGGCCCGGGGCCCAGAGGAACTGACCCCAGGGGACCGGGCCCGGGAGGAACTGCCCCCGGGGGCCCGGGGCCCAGAGGAACTGACCCCAGGGGCCCGGGGCCCAGAGGAACTGACCCCGGGGGACCGGGCCCAGAGGAACGACCCCGGGGGACTGACCCCGGGGAAACCCCGGGGGGATAGGCCCAAAAACCAAAAAAAAACACTAAACCTGGGGCACAAACCCGGATAAAAAAAATTTCGGGAAAAAAAATTTTGGAAACCCAAAATTTTTTTTTATAAAAAACAACAGTTCTTTATAAACCTATTATATATATATATATATATATATATATTTTCTACATGTGTATATATTTTCTACATTTTTATATATATATATATATATATATATATACATAAAATTATATATATATATATATATATATATATATATATATATATATATATATATATATATATATATAAAATTTTCTATATATATTCATATATATATATATACATCTATATATATATATATACATCTATATATATATATAAAACATCATATATATACATCTATATATAAAATTATATATATATATATATATATATATATATATATATATAATATATATATATATATATAATCATATATATATATATATAAAACATTTTTTATATATATATATATATATATATATATATATATATATATATATATATATATATATATATATATATATATATATATATATATATATATATATCTCATGAAATGCCTTGCAAATGCAACTAAAAAAGTACATTTACGGGGGAAAAAAAAATGTCCATTGTGAAGGCCCTTGTACACCCTTTTTTTTGGTTTTTTTAAATCGAATTTACAGAAAAATTTGCACTAGACAGAAAGGCTTTATTTTATTTGGGGTTTTTTTTGTTTAATTGCATTTAAAATTTTTTTTTTTTATAGATAGAAAAGTTTTTTTAAGAGGTAAATTGCAAAGGATAGTCGTTCAACACTCGTTTGCAACTGAAAAACCACAACAGGAAGGATCGACTGTTTACTAGGTGCCAGGTATCTAAGTGGGGGGGGTAGTTTGGTCAACCCGGCCATTGGGGAACCCCCCCCTTCCCTCTTGGCGTCGATGTTGCAGTAAATATCCCTTTTGGGGCCCATGGGGGGAGCTCCACCTCGCTTGTTTTGGGGTTCAAACAATTGATAGTTTAAAAAATGGGAATAAAAGTTACAAAATCAAATATGCGAGCTCGTGGCCCCAGCGGCCATGCCTTGGGGGGCCCAAACCGACCCTAGCCTCGGCAGCCATGCCTCAACACGGCCGCCATCAAAGTGAATATTGCAAGACATCCACGGTCCAGTACCAACCACAAGATTTTATTTTACATACATATATCTACACTCTCTACACCCCGGTAATAAATAAACCCAGACAATTCGGGGTTTCTTATGGTAAATTAAAAAAACCATGGCGTTTCTGCTTTGAGTAAAAGTATCGTGAATAAACATCGCTGAAAAACCCCTTGGACTGAGAGAGGAATATTAATGTGTAATGTCTTATGAAGTTCTATGAGAAGCGAATTGTACCTGCTGACGTGTGTTTTGGGGGGGGGTACCTAGTGACGTGTGTTTTAGACGGTGTACCTACTGACTTTATTGAAAAAGGGGGGATTGAAAATTGAATAGCATGTACTATGAAGGCCTTTTCATGTGCTAAAATCAAACCTGAATGGACTTTTTTTAACCAAATTAACAGATAATGGCATTACAGTCAACCTCAAAAAAACCCCCCTATAGCGCGCCATTTTCGCAAATGCAAAAAAAAAAATTTCAGCCAAAATTGAACAATAACGAATAGGAATATTAAAATTTTCAATGCATTTTTTTTTTGCCTGCATTTGCCAAAAAAAAAAGCAGTATATACAATAGCCTAGAGGTTACTGTATGAGAGGAGCTTCGAAGAGAGCCCTGCGTTTTAGCCGTGTGGGGAAATTTTTTATCTGCAGCTTCAGAATTCAGGGCCACCTTCAGGACCCAGCTGGGTCAATTATGCAGTTCATTTGTATAGATTTTTTAAAAGTGATTTTTTTTCGTTTTAAAACTATTTAGTTTTTAAAGATTTATTTTTTGGGAGCGATTTATTTTAACCCTTAAACTGTCCACACGAGATATACGTTCACGTGCATACTGCCCCGAACGTAGTTTTTAAGTTTTTTTTCATTCCTTCAAATTTAGTCGATGGGCCCAGCCCTAGACATGAGGGGGAATGGATCTGCCCCCTCAGTGTGCGAGTATTAAAAAATCGGGACCACTTAGTCCTTTGGGGGAGCACCAGTTCAATTGAGTGCCAGCTAGAGCAAATACTGTGGCAAACACCAGGGATTCACTGATGTCATGTCGCATTAACACTCCCTTATAAGAGGAAAGAAAAAATAGGTTAGATAAATACATGAGTGGCTGTGGGTGGGTGTGAGTTGGACCTGACTAGCTTGTGCTACTAGGTCTGATGCCATACTCCTTCCTTCAGAGGATGTGACCTGACTAGGTGGGCCATTGGTCTAAGCGGGGGGGTGACAGGGACCGCCTTGCATGGGCCAGTAGGCCTGCTGCAGTGTTCCTTCTTTTTTATGTTCTTATGTATTGGCAGGCTGGCTTTTTTTGGGGTTCTCTGGCTGTCTTTTATCTGTCTGTAACTCTGTCTATATCTTTTTTCTATATTTTTGTATCTATATTTTTGTGTCTATATCTTTGTGTCTAAAATTTTGGGTCTATATCTTTGTGTCTTTTTTTTGTGTCTATATCTTTGTGTCTATATCTTTGGTCTATATTTTTGTGTCTATATCTTTGTGTCTATATCTTTGTGTCTATATCTTTGTGTCTATATCTTTGTGTCTATATTTTTGTGTCTTATTTTGTGTCTATATCTTTGTCTGTCTAATCTATATGTCCTATATCTCTCTCTCTCCCATGTAAAATAAGTTCAGTTATTATACAGTGAAATTACCTGGGAAAACCCCCAAAAAATCCCAGGCAAAGTGCTATACAATGCTTGTAGATATAAGGCATAATAAGCATGACTGGAAGTAATACGATCGTCACTTCTGCATCTTTATAAACCTGTTGGCTTACAAGCCGTACCTGAGACTGAGACAAGCAGACGGAAAGACACACAAAAGGCAGGCAGACAGATAAGTAGAGTTGGGAAATAAGCAGAGCTTGACAAACAGACAGATACAGACAGACAGATAGAAGAGACAGACAGGCAGACAGATGAATTAAAAAAGGGGGGCCCCTCCAGCACTGCTGACATTTATCAAATGCCACTGGGCTGTCAAGAGTTATCTGACATTTTAAACACACCATTTTTTCAAGGAGTTTCATATACCCCAGGCACACAGGCAGACATAAGCAGAGCTAGACAGACACAGACAGAGATACAGACAGATTCAGACAGATAGACAGACAGACAGACACAGATAGATAGACAGATAGATACAGAGGAAAGAGCGGGGGTTCCCTGCACACATTCATTCATCAATGAATATATATATATACTTATCAAGTTATCTGGCAATTGTCTAACCCCATTCTTCAAGGAGTTTCATATATACTCCTGGATGTCTAAAACATTGCTGGGCCCCTATAAATACTTTGTATATATTTATAGACAATGTTTTGACCCGGTAGGCGAAAATGTTCACCTGTTGGTGTGATTGTGACTATTTGAGTACTATTTCAGTACATAATATTAGTGTTAGAACAAAGATTGGCTATGAAATCAAGGGAAATATTGTAAATTGTAATTATCAGAACATAAAAATTTATATATTAAAATGAAAAAATAGAAAAAAAATATATCGGCAATACTTCTGCAAGCGGACAGGGCTTGATGTTGCCCAGGTGAGCATCCAAACCAAATTGGCGGGCTTATATCCGGTAAGTACTGGCCCTAAACTTTTTTTTTTTTTGCCTATCCTGTTTATAAAAATACTCTTCATTTAAAAAAAAAGATTTTTTTTTAAAAAATTCGGTGCAGTACGAGGTGAACGATATCTACGTGTGGAAGTTTAAAAGGGGTTTAAAAGCGATTTATTTTTTAAGAGATCACTTTAAAAAAATTTAAAATTTCTTATAAAAAATAAATCGCTTTAAAAAATAAACCGCTCATAAAATTCAATCTAAAAAAAAAATCAATTTTTCTACAGGTGATTTATTTTTTTTTGGAAAAAAAATTTTTAGTCCAAATGATTCCTCACCTTTTACGATTTATTTTTCAATCTTGATTATACAACAAATTGCATTCAGCTCAAAGTATTAAAAAAATTTATCATTTTTTGCTGCATTATGAATGCAGATTTTTATAACATAAGCAACGGAAAAAAATTATTATTTTTTTTCAAAATTATATCAAGTCATTCATTCAAACAACAACAAATCAATTTTGTTAAAAACCTGTAGTTAGGGAAAAGCACGCCAAAAAAGACCAATCCAAAACGCCCCCATCGCTGAAAAACAAAACCCCTTTTGGCGAGGTTACCATGGGCCAAGGCCACAAACTACATTCACGGCGACATGTCCCTGTCGCCCTTTTTTAATCCCCCATGGCAAGATGGCCTGAACGCCTAAGTCTCCATCTAGTCATGGTGACATGTCCTCTACTGCCTCCATTGTATTTTTAACCCTTTTTCAAGACAGCCATGTACTCCTCAAAGCCTCCAACATGGCAAAACATCCCCACACTTCCCCCTGTATCTAAACCCCCATGGCAAGATGGCCATGAACACCTCAAGTTCCATCTAATCATGGGAACATGTCCCCTACTGCTGTCCATTGTATTTACACCCCCATGGCAAGACAGCCATGTACCCCCCAAAACCCCCAAACTCACCCACAGACACATGTCCTCTACTACCGTCCATTACATTTAAAAACGTCCTCATGTAATAGAGCCTTCATCAGCCACTACATATTACAATATGTTAAATCTCATCATTTCTCCAATAATAATGCCGGCAGAAGACAAGCGTTTTACCACATATAAGGCAAGCCAGAATGGTAGCTGTGGAAAATACACAAGAGCCGGCCTAATCATGTACAATATCCAATTCAAAAACACTTAAAATGGCACAATTAGTGGAAAAAAATCCTAATTTCCTATGACAAATCCATATTTATGAACTGGTATAGCAAACTAATTGCATAAATGAAGTTTTTCTTTATATACAGTATATATAAATGTGTTTTGATGGATATATATATTCAATTGTAGGCGAGAGAAAGATGCCGGATCATCTTCAGCGCAGTGTACCAGGCCACCAGAAAATGTTGATGCATTAGCTTCCCATCTTATATACGAGTTTGGGTGCAGGTTCTTCAGTTTACAAACGAGTATAGTTTTTTTCCAATTATGAACAGGTTTGGTTCTGGAGTTTTCAACTACACGTTCAGTTCCCAATTTTTAAACACACGAGTTCTGTTCTGGGGCTTGCAATTTACAAGTTCAGTTCTTGGTCTATCAACTTGCAAACGCATTCAATTCCTGGTTTATCAACTCGGAAACAATTATCGAGACCAATAGCACAAAGGATGATCGCGTTTACACGTTTGGAGGCTCAGAAGTTGAAAAACTAATCAGGTCCTAAATGCTTCGCTAATACAAATGGACGTTGTAATTTGTGCCTGTACACGGGGCCCATCTGTTCTCGTGACTTGGCCACGGAACAATGAACAATCAAAATACCAGAGAATCATTCAGTGAAATGGGGAGCATGTTGCCACTGACCACCTTTTGTCCATTTCACCCAACACGGCTTTATCCATCCTTAACATGGAAAATTATGGCTGCCGCCATCGTCACAAAGTTACGAAGCCGTATTTTGTGTTCAGATTTTCACGCCTCACGTCAAGTACAAATATACATAAAAGACGTTGCGTACATGTTTGCCAGTGCGAAGACGCAGTTGAAAAGTCCAGGACACGGTAGCTCAACATCTTGTGACTTGGTACACTGAGATGAACATGGAGAGATCCAGGCTGAAAAACATGTAGTTTTACAGAGGAGAATGAGTATGTGGAAAGGAGAGTATGTGGAAAGGATGAGTATGTGGAAAGGGTGAGGCTATGTGAAAAGGGTGAGGCTATGTGAAAAGGGTGAGGCTATGTGAAAAGGGTGAGGCTATGAAAAGGGTGAGGCTATGTGAAAAGAGTGAGGCTGTGAAAAGGGTGAGGCTATGTGAAAAGGGTGAGGCTATGTGGAAAGGGTGAGGCTAGTGAGGGTGAGGCTATGTGAAGGGTGAGGCTATGTGGAAAGGGTGAGGCTATGTGGAAAGGGTGAGGCTATGTGGAAAGGGTGAGGCTATGTGGAAAGGATGAGGCTATGTGGAAAGGATGAGGCTATGAGAAAAGGGTGAGACTATGTGGAAAAAACATGAGACTAGAGAATTTTGAGAGGATGAGGGTAGGAATAATGAGATGACAAATCATGTTAGCAGCAAAAAGCTTTCCTAACGAACATGAGTCTTGTCTGAAGTACTGAATACAAGTGTTGGGAAAGGAACTTTAATATACCCTAATACGACCAACATAATTCATTATATATACTGTATTGGCTATCTTAAGAGTATGTATAAGGCCCAGTACATGAAATACTCAAATATTCACATAACTGTAAGCGTCGCCACGATAAATATTAATGATGGCATCCGAGTTACTTACATTACCGATACATAACCTAAACCAAAATATGCAAAAACGGGCACTAAAATACTTTAAGACCTTTTCCTGCTACGCGATACTGCAGGACAATCATCCTTATCGCCTCGAGAATGCTTTCCGTTGACCGTTAGTCGGGGGAAACTGCACAGGTCTTTAGCGTCTTGCATAAAACTGACCCAGCAACGATAAACTGAAAATGTTCGCGATTAAACATCTTTTACAGCTCTTCGAGTTTCGGTCGAACCGGAGGCATCGCATGTCTGCGTGGACGTGATGCAGGTTCAAGCTCAACGCCGTGAACAGGAAAATCAACAGTATGGAAGGAGCTACCAAGTACAATCTCCTAGATGCTATGAGGTTAATGTTTCCAGTTCCAGGAAGACTGTTGTTGTTGTTGTTGCGGTGGCTGTTGTCGATGCTGCTGCTGGCTGTGGTGGTGGTGATGCTGTTGCTGATTGTGCGCCACTGGATGCACCGAGTTGCTAATGTCCATCTGCTCATACTGGCCGGTCGACGACGCGCACTGACAGCACCGTTGGCAAAGTTGAAGGGGTTTTGCAAGGCTCTGGGGAGAACGGACTCCCAGAGTTGGGCACGTATGGCTTGCGTGGCGACCGTGCGCTTCACCACACTGGGTCGCGACATTTCCCAACACGGATGGCGCTACATACGTGAATCCTGAAAAATAAAATGGCTTTGCTAAATGTCCTCAATTTCTCCACTAACAGGAAGACACAAATAATAAAATAAAATAAAAATACATACCAGTACATTATAAAATTTAGAAATACCGTGGTACCCGAGTTTCGTACAGCTCCCAACTCGAACAATTATGTAAGTGTATTACTGTAAGTGCTTTTGTAAGTGTATTTTGGGGGTCTGAAACGGACTAATCTAATTTACATTATTTCTTATGGGAACAAATTTGTTCAGTAACGGCACTCAAACAGCCTTCTGGAATGAATTATGGCCGAAACTCGGGTACCACTGTATATACAGGCATATGTCAATAATACAGCAGATTAGGTTTCAGACCATCGCCATAAAGTGAATCACAGCCTTTTTTTCACTTGCCAGTGCATATAAAAGCCTAAAAACATGTTTACACTATCATTTAACTGCACAATAGCACTAGCCTAAAAAACGATGCAAAAGTAAAAATATTTAAAAAAAAAAAATGCCAAAACTATCTTAAGAGCAAGGCAAGTGTCAAAATTCAAAGGAATATAAAAGACCATCATTTTAAATTTTTGTTGCACGTTTTGGGTATTCCATTTAAAATTTGGGGACATTTTTTACAACACGACGAAAATTGATATTTTTCACGGGGGGGGGAAAATTTTTGGGGTGAGGTCGCCCGCAGGGGTTTAAAACCCCTGAGTCAGTGGGGATCCTACTGCTATCCCCCCCCACCCCCCCCACGCAATCACCCCCCCAGATGGTTGGGGAGGAAAGGAGTTTTTTTTTCCCTTCCCCAAAATGGGTTTTTTCAAGGGATACACAAAATTGTCATACATGCAGCATATTGAAGGGAACCGGGTAACCCAAAAAATCAGACAGAGGGAAATAAGTCACCTGTCTGACTTTTGGGATCCCTCTACACAATGCTGCTATGTTTATAAACTATGCTGTATTTTTGGCTTTAATAAAAACTTACAATTTGCAGGAAGAAAAAAAAAATTAACTTTTCCCCAAGCGGCCTTGTTGTGGTCCCCGCGAGGGCCCCCTCCCAGCGACCATCCCAGCATTTTAGTTCATACACCCCTTTCTGCTACAAGCTAGTGTGTTTGGAAGAAAAAAGAGAGGAATTTGTTTGATCTTAAATTTCTATATCTTGTATTCCAAGCAATCGACACCCAGTAGGCATACCAGTGTTTCTCAAAGTGGCAAGAAAAAGTATAATTTAGTCGAATTAACAAAGAAAAAAATAAGGCGAGATAACCCGTCGTAATGAAGGTTACTTTGTACACATAGAAAGGGTCGAAAAAGCGATGACTGACTGACTTGATTGACTGAATGACTTGACTGACTGAATAACTTGACTGACTGAATAACTTGACTGACTGAATAACTGACTGACTGAATAACTTGACTGACTGGGAAAAACTTGACTGACTGAATAACTTGACTGACTGAATAACTTTACTGACTGAATAACTTGACTGACTGAATAACTTGACACTGAAACTTGACTGCATGACTGAATGACTTAAATTTAGACACTCAGTACAACCATCGACTTCAGTTCCAGAACCTCTACCATCCAACTCAGCCCAGTAGGGCCACAGCATAACTCTCCCGTCTCTTCACAATCATCCACAAACACCAGCACCCACAATTTAAGGTAAATATGTGCTATTATTTCTTTACATTTGTAGTCTTAAGCAGTAAAAACATAATGCATCAAGATAATGAACTACAATTACATATTCACTTTATTTTTGTAAGATCTGTTGGTCTAAAAAAAAAGTTGTTTGGCTTTTTGGGGGTCCCAGGAACGTAACCTATTTTTCCCATAAGTTCTTCAGTTCATCTAACACAATTTTACCTAACATGGCGTTTCAGGAACGTAACTATCGTGTTAAATGACGGTCTACTGTAAGTGAAAAGTGCTGTATTAGTGAAGCGCTCTAAAAGCAAAGTGCCGTATTAACAGGTATGCCTGTGCCAGTATGAAATAAATAAAAATAAATACCAGTACAAGCGAACTTCCACAATTACAAGTAACGTAATTCTAGACTTGAGCATACAGCGGGGCCCCCACTTACAGTGCGCCCAGTTTTTCCCTTTTACAGTGATTCACTAAAAAGGGTTTTCAATTCTAGCCATTCTTCATTTATTCCGACTTTTAAATAAATATTTTCACCACCCCACTATGTTAAGGACGAAAATATTTTAAAGTAAGTAATGTGTTTTATATGCTTTTTTTAAGGCCTAATTCTATTGCTCACTTAAAAATATACTAGTTAAACATGTTACGGATTTTATATGCACTTGAAGGTGAAAAAAGGGGCTATGATTCACTTTGAGCAAATAGCCCGGGCCTAACCTGCCGTATAAACGGGGGGCCCCAAGTAGCCAGGGGGCTAACCTGCTGCATAAGGGGGCCCCACAGATTCTTACCCATGGATGGACTGATGAACATTTGACTCCCGGCCGAGGACTGGTTACCTCAAACTCCTGGGTATTCCCCCATTCATCCCCTGGGGGTTGTACTGGGAAAAAGCCACTGGCTGGGAAAAATTTTTGCAGGCCCTTTTTCATCAATAAAGACACCCAGGGGTTAATAATTTATTATTCATCAATAAAGAAACCCGGGGGTTGGGCAATTTTCTTATTCATCAATAAAGAAACCCCGGTGTTGCACAGGTGTCTTATTCAACATCTCATCCAAATGTGAATGGAGATGAATTTTTTTGGGACTTGAAGAGCTTTTGGGAGTGTGGCGAGGTAATATTTTTGTGGGGGGTTGGAAAAACTGGTTAGCTGGACTTGAGTCCTGGAGGTGGTGGAAAGTACAATCCCACTCTAAAGGGAAATTGGGGATTTTTTTAGGGGGGACACCCAAACTGTCATATCTGGGGCCTCTGGCAAGCGGTGATTGTGTGAATGATGGTGAAAGTTTTTTTCTTTTGGGTCACCTTCCTGGGGGGGGAGACGGCCAGCGTGTTGAAAAAAAAATTTTTAACAGTAAGTCCTTCACTTAAAACCGTTGACAATTTTCCCGTATTTTTATCCATTTTATATACAATGTGTAGAATAAAAGGGGGGTGGGAAACGGGGATAAAGATAGAAATGTTAAAACGGGGGGGATTTAGTTTTGGAGTGGTTGGTGTATTATTTAATAAATGTATTTAGGGTAAGGACCTGGGGATTGGCAGGGGACAGCATATTTCCCTTTTGTATAAACAAAGGGGAAAAAAGATAGTGTAAAAATTATGGGAAAAAAAGTCTGTTGGTATACCTGGTAAAGGTATTAAGTTATTATTGAAAGTTATGAGTAAGACAGAGAACAGGATAGCAGATGAAAAAGGGGGGTTTGGAAGGGTGGGGGGTGTTGGGCCAAAGTGTTTCAGTGAAACAAAAGGAAACAGTTTTGAAATTGTAAAGGGGTTTTTTGTGGCATTTATGGTTTCAAAAGGATATGACAGGGTGGATAGGGGGAAGTGGCAGATGTTGCAAATGTATGGAATGGGAGGTAGGTTACTGAAAGCAGGGAAAAGTTTTAAGGATAGTGAGGCTAGATTTAAATATGTAGGGAGAGGGAGAAATTTCCCAAAAAATAGGCCTTGACAAGGATGTGTGATGTCACCATGGTTTTTTAACATATTTATAGATGGGGTTTTAAAAAATGAATGCTGGGTTTGGGAAGAGGTGGGGTTAAAAAATAAAGAATCTAACACAAAGGGGGGTTGTTACAGTTGCCTTTTCTTATGCACTGTGCTTTTGGGGATTCTGAAGAGAAGGCAGAGGTTGGTTTATTTTTGGGTAAAAGAAGAAAAATTAAAAATGAATACATATAAAAAGGGATGATGAGGATAACAAAAAATTAGGAACAAAAAAACTGGGTATCAGATTGGGGGGAAGTATGGAAGTTAATGTATTCAGATATTTAGGAGGGACTTGCAGCAAATGGGTCTATGAAAGATGAGGTGAATCTAGAATTGATGAGGGGAAAAAGGTGAATGGTGCACTGGGGGGTCTGTGGAGACAAAGAACTTTACCCATGAAAGAAAAAGGGGGGAATTTTAAGACATTTTTAAAAACTTTTATATGGGGGTGAATGTTGCAACAAGGAGAAGGCTGGACGTGGAGATGTCATGTCTAGGGAAAGGGCAGTGTGAATATAATGAAAGGTTTAGTTTGGAAATTAGGAGGGGGTGTGGGATTCCCAAAACTATTATCCAGAATGAATGATTTAAAAAGATTGTATAAATCTGTAGTTGGGGGGAGGCAGGTAGGGTCAACCTGGGAAAGGGTTGGAGGGGGGGGTAAAGGGGGTTTTTTGGTGAGGATTTGGGATTTCCCAGCAAGCATACATGAGAGTTAGATAGGAGCAAATGGAGACAAATGGTTTTAGGACTTGACATGCTTTGGAGTGTAAGAAAGGTAAATTTTTGAAGGGATTCGGGGGAAACCCGGCAGGCCGGACTTGAGTCCTGGAGATGGGAAGACAGTGTCTGCACCTGAAGGGGCGTGACAATGTTGCAGTTTTTTAATTTTGGGACCCCCCTGGCAAGACAGTGATGGAGTGAATGATGTTTTTTTTTTTGGGACCCCGCCTTGGGGCTAGACAGCCTTTTTAAAAAAAAAAAATTATACACAATAAGGGCCCCGGTTCATAAGTTGAAAACCCCAAAATTTTGAAAATTTTAAATTCAGGGGGTCCCCCAAAGTGTTTGTAAATTGACGATTTGTACATTTTATTATTAACTATGATAACAGTCCTTCTCAGAACCCCAAAGACCATTTTGCGCTCTCATCAGCATGTTGTCATCAGGTGAGTCAACTGGCGTCTGTTTGGAAACTTGGTCAAACTTGCGGCCCACCACTCTGTGCGAGAGCGATGACGTTGTTAATCCCGAATGACTAAAACATAATGAACACTTGTCAATCTCAATAATAAGCCACGAAAAAGGACCCCAGAAGGGGTTGAAATATAAGGGTTTAAATTTCCGTATTTTGGCAAATAAGACACCTGGTGTTTAGGATGCCCCTCCCATTTCTGTTTCAAATTTTGGAAAAAAAGAAAAGGTTTAGCCTCCAAAAGCATAAATTTGATGCCATAAAAAAGCTAACCTCTTGGGTTTGTCTCCCGGTTTACCTGGAGATGGTTTCAGGGTCAATGGCCCCCCGGCTCAGTCTGAGACCAGGTTTTGGCGGACCCGGGCCGATCAACCCGGCCCCTTACTGCTAGCCGAAACGGAAAAGACGTACGAACCACGGGCCGGTTGATCAGGTACGCTTCGGTGCCTGTCAGTGCCTTCTGAAGACAGCCGGGGGTTAAGAAACCCCCCTTATATATGGTGGGAACAGTTGAACAGTTTGGGCCCCCTGCATAGTGTTGTCTCTTTTACTTGTGGCCCCACTGCTTTTCATTGGGGATGTTGCATGTCTGCCGAGTCTTTTTTTCATAGGAGGATTTTTTTGTCAAATTTGGTACTAATCCCCCTAGGGTTTTCCGTGGTATACAGTTTATCATGTATTTTCTCACCTGCATTATTACTGGGTATGTTTCCCGTGTTTACGTTTACCAACATATTACGATGAATAAAAGGACAATGTCACGAATAATTATACACACAAACGCACAAGGAGAAACTTGTTCGTTTTTCCCCTGGGCGTTAATAACAACTGTCGTGGGGAAGGGTGCCCAAGCACCTTGGTCAAGTTGGGGGATCCCCTGCCGATTCTGGCACCAGCTCCCCACAGGTCCAGTTTTAATCTCGTCGGTGGAAAACTTGGGGCGTTTTAAAGACACCTGCTGTCCCAGTCCCTGTTCACCCATCAGTATAAAAAGGGTACCTGGTGCTAATGAATGGTGTGGGGGATCCTGGGACAAAAATGACCCAATTTCCAAAAACTCAGCATGGGGACTTTTTTATAGTGGTATGTCATTGATGTCAGCTATGGTCTGTATCCTTGTCATGTATTTGTAGAAATAAAGATATTATTATTTAATCTGCCATCATGGTCTTACATGGCCCTACCATCTGGCTTAATTTACATTTACTAATTATTAACTCGTCACACACAAGCGAAAAGGTAGGAGCCTGTATATACAGTGAACCCCAGTATGGGCTAACCCGTTCCAGGGCGGCCTTCCGCGGGCCCAAAGTAACCATTTTTTCCCCATAAGAAAAAATGAAATACAGTGGTCCCCTCCTTTTTTCGTGCTTAACCGTTCCAGGGGATGTAAACTGAAATCAACAAAAACTGAAGCCTTTTCCCCCTAAGAAATAATGTAAAATTAAATTAACCCCTTTCAGACCCCAGGGTAAACAAAAATAATATTTTAGATTAAATATAGATTTACATACAGAAAAGAATAACAAATAAATAAAAGCATAATAACATGTAAAAATGAACATTTAACATCACCTTATTTTTAGGGGACTCTTGTTGGTGTATGGAAGATGGAGGGGAGAGGGGGAGGGGGTTTATTTTTGGGGAGGCAGGACAAAATGCTTCTTTTTGACACTAATATCAGCTCTAGGGTTATTTATCTACCCCAAATTCATCTAATATGACATAATAAACAATATAAATAACAAAAAAACCAATCCCTAAATGAATAAAATATGTTTTCATTACAATGTAGTGGCGGGCATTGCCCCAGTTTGCATTTTCCCTATTCTTTCTTCCTTCAGACGCATTAGCGTCATCCCCGGAAACGTCTGCCGTTAACAAAAGTTTGGGGAAGATATTTATAACGAAAAAAAAAAAGTTGCGGTTAACGTGTTTGCCGGTGCGACATTCGTACGGCGTGCCCGCGTGGCGCCCAGCGGGGGCCCCCAGGAGCGCAGTGTGTTTTGTTTACAAGCGCCCACCCACCCACACCCCGCATTCATCCCAAAATTATTGTCATTTTACTTTTTTTAGTGTTGAAACTAAAAAAAGCTACCATGGGCCCAAAGGAAAGCTCCTAGTGGAAAGCTGGGCAAAGGAACAAAATACGATAGAACTGAAGAAGGAGATAATAGAAAAATATGAAAGTGGATTTAAATCCTGAGCTGGCCGGGCCTTTCACCATCGCTACCATTGTGGCCAAAAAAAATACAAGTAAAATAAAGGGGCTGTTGTTGAAAAAGGTTCATCTGTGATCACAAAACACAGACCAAAGTGCTGGAAGATGTGGAAAGGTTGTTGTTGGTGTGGATCAACGAAACAGTTAGCAGGAGATACTTTTTGGAGGCAAAACTATGTAAAAAAGCAAGGCAGTTGCATGATGATCTTGTTAAAAAAATCCCGAAGGTGCTGAAGTGGAAAATTTAAACCCCGGAGGCTGGTTTAAAAATTTTAAAGTGGGGCATACATAGTGTTGTGAGGCATGGTGGGAGCCATTCTACAAAATTCGGCTGAAATATTGTGCCTGAATTCCAGGGTAAAAGAGGGGTGAACAATTCCTCCCCAACAAGTGTTTTTTGATGAAACAGGCCTGTTTTGGGAAAAAAATGCCCAAAGGACCTTCATTACTCACGAAGAAAAGGGACAGCCAGGACATAACTATGAAAAACAGGCTAACTTTGATGCTTTGTGCTAAAGCCAGTGGTGATTGCAAAAGGGAAACCTTTTCTGGTGTATCTTTTGAAATCCCCGGGGTTTGGCAGATGGGTGTCACCAAGTCAACTTTTGTGTGATGTGGAGGGCTAACAAAAAAGGGATGGGTCACAAAAACATTTTCTTTGGTGGTTCAATGCGAGGGCCCCAGTGTGAATATCTATTGGGCAATAATTTGCCACAATGCCTCCTGATAATGGACAATGCTCCTTGTCATCCTCCAAACTTGGTAGAGAAAAATTTTGGAGGAGTTTAAATTCATCAAAGTGAAGTTCTTGCCCCCAAAACCATCCCCTCCCCCAGCCCATGGCCAGCAGGTCATTTCCAACTTTAAAAAAACACACCAAAGCAATGTTTCAAAAGTGCTTTGATGTGACCCGAAAATGAATATAACCTAAGAGACTTTTAAAAAACCCTTTCCATATGCTGCATTTTAAACCTTTAAGGAAGGCTTTGGGGGAGTGACTACCAGGACTTTTAACCTGCCTGGAGAAAACTGTGGGCCCGACTGTGTCCCAGGAGGGATTTTGAAGGTTTTGGGGGTGAGCCTCAGAACCCTGAGCCTGAGCCTAGCCTTTTGGGGAAGAAATTGTGGAATTGGGCAAGTCTTGGGGTTAAGGGGGTGGGAGGATGTGGAACAGTTGGTGGGGGGAGCACAAAGGAAGAGCTAACCACTGAAGATCTGCAAGAGCCAACACAACTGGAACAAGGGGACCAGAGGTGGACAATGGTTCAAGGGGGGAGGAGGAGGTGGAAAGAGATGGGAAAAAGGTGCCTTCTTCAAAGGGTTGGAGATCTGTGCCAAAAGGGTGATGTGCAAGGCTTTTGGATGAAAATCACCCTAACCCTGCTGTTGCAGGCCCCGGTGGAACCCGTACAATGACACAGTGGTGTGTCATTTCAGGGATTGTTAAAGAATCGCCAGACACAGAGCCCTGGAGATTTTTGTTAGAAAAAGGTCCAGTGACTCAAGCTGGTCCCAGTGGCATTCAAAGAAAAGGAAATAACCCCAGAAAGAATTGGTACCTGCAGTGTTAATGGGGGATTCCCCCTTCAAACACTAGCATACCTCCCCCTTCTCCCCCCCTCCCCTCCTCCACACATCAACAACTCTTCAATAAATGGTGACATGTTATTGTACAATATTTTATGTGTATTTATTTATTGTTTTAAATTGTGTATTATTTAATGTCAAAAGTTCAAAATATTTTATTTAACTACTTTTAAGTCTTGGGGGGATTAAATTTTTTCCATTATTTCTTATGGGGAAAAATTTATTCGGTTAACGATTTTTCAGTTAAAGATATGCCCTCTCTGACGGATTTATCGTTAACCGAGGTATGACTGTATAAGAAACGGGGTTTGAAAGCTAACTGCATTAGATCACTTATTTTCCCGTTGCTTGTTAAAGAAACATTCCTGTCCCGACTGGCTGGTAACCGCAACAACAACTGTTTGTTGACAAAACTACAAACTACCCTCTCATTTCTCTCGTTTTTTCATTTAATCTTGTTTACTCACCTCTCCTCTACATTAAGACTGCCTCTTACCACCCTGCCTTTCACACCCCTGCCAACCTCCCCCCAACAAACAAGCACCCTGCCCTCATTACCATGCCCTCACCACCACTGCCTTCATCAC
>WNWK01033471.1:0-21129 GCA_009830355.1 Cherax destructor | reverse complement strand
AAAGGTTGTATCGTTTCCACTTATTTGGGCACCCCTTGGGGGGAGATTGTCAGTTTTCAGACAAAAAAATCAATGATTATGATTATTCCCGTGGTCAAATCATGCAGGTCATATATAAAAAAATCAAAAAATTTTTTTTTTCATTTCTTTGTGTAGTATACAAACTGTAGTTTACATGTAATGGAGTATTGTTAAACCAAAGACAGCCACTAGCATGCGCAAGCATCTGTTATATTCATGGGAAGTGCTAAGACCATTAGGTCATACAGCATGGCATAAATGTTTTTGGGGGTCATGCTATGCTGAAATTGAGAGGTAATCAGGTTTGTTCAAAGGGGGAGACAACCCCACTTCCTTGAATAAAAGGGCCTTTCACCAGCTTCGGGGCACCCCTTTTTCCCCAGCTCTAAATTGAACTTTAAGACAATACTGCAAGAATATCAACAGCTTTCTGTAATATTTTAACTAGAGACCCAAAAACAGGTCTTAGTACTTTTAAATGCTGGGACCTGCACCCCACGGGTGGTCCCAAGGGCCTCTTGGGCGGACGGGGTTTTTAGGTCAAGGTTCAAGGGGGTCAGGGTTTGAGGTCACAGGTTCAAGGAGGTTTTGGGGTTTGGTCAAGGTTAAACCCCTTTGGGAAAGGGATTAAAACTAAATTCCCCATAAATCCCCAAAATTTTCTTTATATATTTATATTATTCAACTGAAAAAAATGTAAAACTTTTTAAATGCCCAAGTGAGGTAGGAAAAACATAATAGCATCGACACTCTGGTAACACTAACCTTGGGGGTCATCCAGTGCCTGGAAAGATGTTAATCGGGTTTTGATTCAAAGAAAAGATGGCCCCAATTCCTTTAATTAAGAATTCTTTGTCAGCACCAAACATCCCCTTTCTTTGAAGGAATAGTCTTTTTACCCGAAATCTTGAGCTGCAATTTTTTAAAAAATATTTTTTTATTATTATATTCTAAAACTATTAAATAGGTAATAAATAAAGTAAAATAAACGCCCCCGGTAGTAGTTTGGGGAAACCCCCAGGGAGGCTACTGTCCGCCCCTCTTTAAGGATTGTCCTTGTCGGGATAGGGTTATTGACCTGAGGAATTGGATTTTTGGGTCTTCCTCAGACCGATCCTAAATACCCCCAACCCCTTTTCCCCTATCCCATTCCCCCCACCCCCCTTTTCCCCTTTTCCCCCCGGTGGCCCGGGGTTGAGCCCTGCTTCACACACGGGGGCCCGGGTTCGATTGGGGGGAAACATTTCGGGGGTTTTCTTACACCTTTTTGTTCACCTGCAGCAAAAGGTACCGGGGTTGTTAGTCGACTGGTGTGGGTCGCATCCTGGGGACAAGATTAAGGACCCCAAGGGAAAAAAAGACATACAGACAATTTTTTAGTTTTTTGCCACCAAAGGGTTAGTTTATTGTGATCCCTATCCATCCTGGGACGTAAAGAGCATATGGATACACAAGAAGCCAGGCACTAGGCCCCAAAAGGTTAACAATTGTACATATGGTTTATATCTAAGTTTTTATCGTTACAAAAATTTGGGGAATTTGTTTAGTATATCTGGTATCTTATTTACATTAAAAATTCTTGACTTTTTCTCGGGGGTTAGTTTGCCGGGGAATCGAATCATCTGGGGGCCCCCTGCCCCCTTCCCGGTTTTCCCGGGGGGCGGGGTGTCCCAGGTAAAGGGTTACCCCGAGGCGCCGCGGTTCTGGGGTTTTAGCCGGGGGTATGCTTTGTGAGGGGTATTGATCCCCCTTTTTGTTTTGCCCGGGAGGTGGCTCGGGGGTTGTGGGGTTGCTACCCCTGAGCGCTGGTTTTGGCGTAAAGGGGAAAGGGGAGGCACGGGTTCCCCCTGCATCTCCCTGCTGGCTTCGAGGCCCTTTTGGATGGGGGGGGACAGGGCCCCTTTTCATGCCTTCTAGTAACTGCCTCCACACATTGACTTCACTGACCCTACTAGCCCATAGATTTTATCGTTTCCCCATTCCCCCCTGCTGACTTGCCCCTTTTCCCCGTCTACATTCACTCCTATCTTCCCTTCAGCTACCATTATATGTTCATGTGACACTCCCTTTTCCCTACCCCCTTGGGAAGTTCCTCCTGTTCGTGTCGTTCTATTCCTCCCTTGGGGAAAGCCGCCTACCTCGGCGGCTTCTCACTTTTTTTTCTAGACCACTTCCTTTCCCATCCCCATGCCACCCAATGTAACCGATGTTCAAAGTCGTCTGAGGCGTCGGATTCGCAGCCCTGTTTCCGGACAGCGTCACGAGGGCACTTTTACCCTCGGCAGCAATTTATTGTGATGCCATTCTTGTGCCCTTATCCGTTTGCATCTATGCCTGTGTCACCTTTTTGGGTCGTTTAACACCTTAGTGCTTTACAGGTTATCCAAAATTGATACCCCTCCCCCCTAGTTCTTCGTATCCAACTTTGGTTACGCCGTTTCTAGCAAGCAAAAGATATTTTTTTTTGTTGGGTCCCTGGTCATGTTGACGACAGGGCAATAACAGGAAGAACTGCTGCGGGTCAGCAGACATGCCCTTCCAGTTTCAAAAGAGGTGTTTTTTTACGGACTTTTTTGCGGTCATTGCTACCCCCCTTGCCCCCGTTGGCAACAACGCTGGTCTGACCTGCTAAATAACAAACTTCATTCTTTTAAAACAGTATAGGTTTCTGGCCTTCTTTTTTGTCACCAATGTCGGGTTGGGAGACTACACTCTCCCGTCTTCGCATTGGCCACACTCGTCTTACTCACGGGTATCTCATGGAGAGGCTCCTGCCCCTCTCGGAGCATTGTCGGGTTTCCCAGTGTTGTTCGAATATTCTGTTGGACTGTCCACTTTATCAACGAGCACGCAGAATTTATTTCCCAACGGCGTCTTGCTCTGCGGCCCTTTCTTTCCCTTTCCCCTTCTTGCTGATGGACCCTCCTTTAATCCTGACTCTCGTTGACTTTAGACACCCTGACTTACTACACAAACTCTGAAGATTATCCCGGGGAAAAAATAAACACATAAGCAGTATAATGTGATCCTTTATTGAAACGTTTCGCCCACGCGGGGGGCTTTATGAGCCCAAACAGACTCCTTAAAATGAGTAACATGAATATATATAGGGTATAGTCGGGGGAGAATGCTGGGTCAGGGGGGAAAAAACTGCATGTGACAATCTTAAAAAAGTGTGAAAGTTAAAAAAATTTGTATTTAAAAGGGGCCTGCAGTTTTCCCCTTCTTGAGTTCTAGGGGGGGTAGCTTTTAAAAATTTTTTGGGGGTAGGTGGAGTTGGGTCAGGGGGAAAAAGGCAAAAAAAATTTGGGGCAGTGTGGGACCGAGTGCCCCTTTTTTTCCCCGGGGGGGGAAAATTTTTGGGAAAATTCAGGAGGGTTGGGGAAAGTTTTGGAAAAAAAGGTTTTGGGTTTTTGGAGGGTTTTTCTGGCGAAGTTTTGGGTTTTTTTGGGGTTTTTTTAAACCGGATTTTTTCCGATCTCCTGGACGGGTTTTCCGGGGGTTTTGGGGGGGTTCGGGATTTTTGAAAATTTTGTGGGGCCTTTGGGTTTCCCCCGCCGGGTTTTAAATTTTTTCCTTTCCCCTGGAAACCCCCGGGTGGGGGGGGGGGAGGGGAAACCCGGGGGGGGTCTTAGAAAAATTTAAAGGTTTTGGGAAAAGGGTTGGTGGGGGGAAGTTTCCCACGGGGGTTTTGGGGTGTTTGAAGAAAAATTTTCCCGCCGCCGCAGTCTTTTGGGAGGGGGAAGGGGTTTTTAAAAAAATTTTTTAAAAGGGGGATTTTTTTAAGGAAAGTGCGCAGGGGAAAAAAAGCCTTTTACCCACGTTTTTTTGTCTGGTGGGGTAAAGTGGGAAGTCGTGTTGATTGGCGTTTTTTACGACTCGCTTGATCTTCCTTTTCCCCGCCAGCGATTTCCGACCTTGTTGAACTATGTGTGGGTTTCCCCTGTTTTTCTTGGGAAAACCAACTCTTTCAGCAAATTTTTGGGGCTCCCCAGGGATCGCCATTTTGCCGTCCTTGGAACCTATTTTGGAAAACTTTTTGGAAGCCGAGCGATTTTCCCCTATTATTCCCTTTGGGGCCCCCGGCCCTTATTTGACAATTTCATCATAACTCCCAGACCTTCAACGTTCAAGCTCTCCAACACGAACTCAACCAGGTTGAGCCATAATCCAGTTTACACTAGAAGAAGAAGTCGACAACACTTTCCCTTTTCCCCTTTATGTTCTTCTCTGCAAAGCTGCCCCTGAACTTTTTTTTAAAATCTATAAAAACCCAAACCAATCAAACGATCTTCTCCACTTCTCTCCACCACGACACCAAAAAAAACTGGGAAATTATAGGCTTTTTTTGCCCACCCCCAAAACTGCGGGTGATTCCCTTTTAAAAAAATGCCCTCGAAAAATTTTTTTTCCAAAAAACCCCTTTTTCCTCGTCACTTAAAATGGGACGACGGGCTTTTCCCAACACACCCAAGAAGACACTGCTGAGAAGAGATACATATCCTTCCCCCCAAACCCTTTTCCCAAAAACACTTTCCCAAATTTTTTAAAACCCCTTTCCGGTAAAACCCCCCCATCAAGGACATTCCATAAAGACGGAAAAAACTTCAATCCAGGCAGGGGTATACACAACCCCTTTGTAATGGCTGCAGCAAAAAGTTGGCAAAAACATCCGAGACCCCCAAAAGCATTTCAGAACACCGTACGCAGGCAGATCTGACAAACTCAAGAAATGCCTGTGTTCAACACCGAAATTTACACAACCCTTTTCAACTCAAAAAGCAAGACTCATCGCCAAAAAACAACACGCCCCAAGAATCCGGGGAAACATCATTTATCTGTAATCCAACAACCAACCGAACAACGGCTTCTACAACAATGAACCTATTGCCAAGAAATTTTGCTATCCCCCCCAGAACTCAAAAATTTAACACTGCAGGTCCTTTAAGTCACAAAATTTTTTTTAAATTTCACCTACTTTTAAGTTTGCCCAAAGCAGCTTTTTCCACCTGCCCCCGCATTCTCCACCTGACTTTATATATATTCCCCCCTTCCATTTTTTCCCCCTAGATCTGTTTGGGGGGATAAAACCCGTGGGCGAAACGTTGTCAATAAAGGATCACATTATACTGCTTATGTGTTTATTTTTCCATTGTGTCGGTATTTTATACCATTTATTTCCCCCCTCTATACCTGCACTATCCACTGTTCTGCTGCACTCCCTACCCTACTAATCATCCATCTCCCGCTTACAACCTATTCCTCCTGCATCCTGTCCTGCCCTGCCGCGCTGTATAACCCTTGTGGTTTAGCGCTTCTTTTGATTTAAAAATAATAATAATAATAATCGCTTCCCATTGTTGGAATATCTTTCTTTGTGAATAATGACTTATTTACAATGGGGTATTGTAGCCTTAGGGGGGAATCGGGGGGAGCTCCAGGTGTTGCTTCCCCGTTTTCCCCAATGTGTTCGGGTTACAAGAGCCTAAAGTTCGTTCAGCAGTTATCCGTCCCCGTTTCGGTCTATGTGCTGTTTCATTCTTCTGATTTTCCCGATAAACTTTTTAAAGAGAGTGCCTCTTGTGGGGTTGGTATACCATTTCAACAGGTCTTTTTTTTCGTGCTCTGCTGCATTATACTGCAGCCCGTATTTATTTACATAGTTGGCATACAATTTACTATCTATATCTTTCCTCTTCCCATGCATTCTGTATCTCGGATGTTGCATTCTTGACCTCTTTCTACCACCACCCATCTTGTTAGGTGATTTTAACTCTCATCATCAATTGCACTTGATTGCTTGGTCTTTCTCCCCGGGTTTGCATGACAGTGACCACTTTCCCCATTTTTTTCTCACTTTTACTACGATTCCCGACCTCCTCATAAACCCCTGCTGGCAATTTGGACGAGGGAACTGGGACTTATACTTTCATCTTACCGCTTTTTGTGAGGACCCTTCTTCATCCTCTATAGATGAGCTGGTGCACCAGTTTTCGGCCTTAGTTTTGACTGCAGCGTCACGTTCTATTCTTTTAAACCCCCGGGGGCATTCTCAGACATGCGTGCCTTGGTGGTCTCCTGCGTGTGCCCATGCAGTGCAATTTTAAATGTGCTGCGTGCGGCCATGACTGATACAATTGGACTGCAGATCGTCTTCTGGATTTTAAGGGGGGAGGGCAATCGCTCGCCGTGTCATACGCGATACTAAACACACTTCACACTTGTTTTCAAGACTGTTTCACAGTTACCCCGGGCTACTCCTTTTGTGGTTTGGAAGAAGGTATAAATTGTGTGGCAAGTAAGCTTGTGTGGGGAATTATGAGACTACCTGTCGGGTTTTACCGCCCGGTGGTCTGGGGTTAGAGCCTCGCTTCACACACGGAGAGCCCGGGTTCGATTCCCGGGGGGTGGAAACTTTTTCCCTTTTTTCCCCTTTCTCCTGTTGGGGTTTTATTAAATTGCAGCAAATAGGCATGGGTTGTTATTGACTGGTGTGGGTCGATCCGGGGGGAAAAATTGGACCCCAGGGGAAATGATAGACAGTCCTCGATGACGCACTGACTTTCTTGGGTTACCCGGGGAAGGGAAAAAAAAAATCTTACAAACAAATGATCTAAACGGAGATGACCGCCAATTTAAATTTACCGCGGTTATCCCCGTGAGGCGTGTGGAAAAACGTAACCCACTCTTGGTCGCGTCAAGGGGTCCCTTCGATATTCTCACGCTCTAGACCACATCTAATCTAGACCAGTTATAATAAATTGAAATGGATAACACCAATAGGTACGGTGTTCTTATTAATTTTAGTGGACTGTATTTTGGTATTGGACTGATTAGAAGAAGGAAGAGTACACACATTACCATTGATGGTAATGTGGAGGTCGTTGACATATCCACAGTGCTTATACAAATTATAGCATACCTAACTGGCCAGTATCAGTCTGTCATAAATAGAAAAGTACTTAGCTGTGGGTGAGGAGTCGCTTCCTTTGTCTGTTCTCCCTCGTGTCGGTCTCCCGGCAAGACGATGCTGTTGGTGGGTTGTACAAGAATGGTATACAATACCGACAATATGAAATTAAGA
Organism: Cherax destructor; assembly: GCA_009830355.1. Lineage (NCBI taxonomy): Eukaryota > Metazoa > Arthropoda > Malacostraca > Decapoda > Parastacidae > Cherax > Cherax destructor. The sequence continues at coordinate 14,024 of WNWK01033471.1, read as the reverse complement.
CACATGTGCAACATCTGGGTGTCTTTATAGTAAACGTTTCGCCATCCAGTGGCTTTATCAATACAAAATTCTAGGACATAATATGAAGAGTAGAACTATATACAAAAGATGAGGTAATCAGTCCCTCGGCCTTGGAGTTGGTGTGTTCAGCACCGTAGTTCTGGAGATTATGAAGATCAGGCAATGAGGCTTCACCTTAAATAGGCGACAGCTGAAAGGGACGGGTAGCAGACGTAGGCATAGTCACTGGTAGGCGGGATTCCCCAGTGGAAGTAGGTCATACCCAAAGAGATGGGTTAGTTGTGGTAGTAGTCGTAGCCGTGAAGAAGGTTATGTGCAGGTCCTCAGAATCAAGACTCCATGATGTTGCAGTGTCTGACAAGTTGTACAAGAATGGTATACAATTACGACTCCAAGTCCGAGGGACTGATTACCTCATCTTTTGTATATAGTTCTACTCTTCATATTATGTCCTAGAATTTTGTATTGATAAAGCCACTGGATGGCGAAACGTTTACTATAAAGATACCCAGATGTTGCACATGTGTCTTAATTTCACATTGTCGAACATTTACAACACTTCCTATTGTGAAGTGAGGCCATTAATCACACTTGGCCGTCGTAAACGCCAATTCCTGACTCCATTATAGTCAGAACTCTCCCATTGGGTCACAACACACCGCTCGCTCCCTGAACTGAACTGAATACTCTCAGGTAAGACCCATAAGGGTGAAAGGAGATTTTGATAGGTGAAGAATAGTAGGTGAGAGGAATTTTTGATAGTTGAAGGGAAAGAGCCAGGGCTAAACCCAGCTGCATAGCGTTGGTTGGCATGATGGATGGAGGCGTTCCTGGGTGGTGGTGATCTGCTGTGTTGATTTGCTCAATGTATTACTGGACTTGGCTCGGGAGGCACGACATTTTTCCAAAGGGCGGCAACCAAAACGTCATGGCTGGTTTGCTTTTTATACTGCTTTCACACAAATGCATTGATTTTTGAGGGGTGATCAGGGGCTTTTAATGAGTACAAAGGACGTCTTTAAAGGTCCACCCCTGCAGAGAGCAGGGTAGAAATTAGGAGTTAGGTAAGAGGGATAGTTTTAGACGTATAGAGGAGGAGGAGCAGGATTATCGATAGATTGAAAAGATTTAGATTGTTGTCTGGTTGTCTGATGATTTCGTCTAGGAAGGTTGTCCATGTGTCTTGATAGGTTTCAAGTCGGTCTATTTGTCTATCACTGAGTTCTTTCCAGAACACGTTCAGTGCTGGGGTGCCAGTCCTGTTGTGTAAGGACTCGCTGGTGGCGAAGTCATCCCACTTCGTTCCTAGCACCCACCGCAATGCTCGGTTCTGGATTCGCTGCAGTTTCAAGATGTTTGTTTTGGCAGCAAGAGAGAGGGCAAGAGGTGTGTATGTGATGAGTGGTCTTATGAGAGCCTTGTACAGGTGGAGTTTGGTGTTTGGGTGTGAGTCTCTGAGTTTGAGTTTGAACAGTCTACCGAGGGCATTACTGGCCATAACTCTTTTAGTGTTTATGTGGGTGTGTATTCTCAGTCTGGAGTCCAAGGTAACTCCAAGGACTGTAGTGTTGCGTGTACGTGGAATGGGTTTTCGTGTAGTGGTAGTTCTTAGGTAGACAGGCATTGGTCGGCGGTTTCCTCTTTGAAAGAAATATGTAATCTTTGATTTGTTTGCATTGGTTTTTATACGCCAGAGGATCTCCCATGCACTAATCCTGTCTACCTCACGTTGTGTTCTGAGTGATAGGTATCTGCATTGTTCATGTGCTATGAGTTGTGTAATGTCATCTGCGTAAGCCAGTGTGAGTGTGGTGCAGTGTGCTGGGTCAGGAATGTCGTTAGTGTAAAGGATGTATAAGGTAGGAGAGAGCACTGATCCCTGGGGGACTCCAGTTTGAAGGGTAAAAAAGTCAGAGAGACAGTTTTGGAACTTGATTCGCATTGTACGGTCATCAAAGAAGTTGCATAGTAATTTTTTGACATTCTGGGGAAGGTCAAAAAGTTTACATAGCTTGTACTTGAGCCCTGAGTGCCAAACAGTGTCAAAAGCTTTTTCCACGTCTTTAGCAACCAGGGCTGTTGTACGTCCTTGTGCCTTATTAATTTGAATATAGTTTAAAATGATATTTAGAGCTGCTTGTGTAGATCTGTGTTGTCGGAAACCGAATTGGCGGTCTGTCAGGAGGTGGTTTGTCTCAAGGTGAGTCCTTAGTCTTTTGTTAATGAGTCTTTCAAACGTCTTACCTAGGGTTTCAAGCAGGCTAATCGGTCTGTAGTTCTTTGGGTCAGTTGAGTCTTTGTTAGGTTTGGGAATGAGAGTGGCAATAGCAGATTTGAAAAGGGGAGGAAAATAGCCAGATGCAAGGCATGCATTGTAGAGGTTAGTAAGAGCAGAGATAACAGAGTCGTGGAGGTGACGGAGAATGTGATGAGAGAGGCCAGAGGCTCCTGGTGCTTTTGGAGGGAGCTTCAGGATTAGCGCTTTGACATTTAGTTGGGAGAAAGGAGTGTTTAGAATGTGGGTGGAGGTGAGAGAGGAAAGCTGAATGATAGGGTCAGGGTTGGTAATGTGTATATGTGTGGAGGCCCAGTGTTCTACGGCTTGTGAATGTTGTATTGCAACTGGGTCAGGAGGGTGTGGGTGAAAAAATTTTTCCCATATGTGTTTGAAGGCATGTGCTGCTTGGGTGGGGTCTGTAATGTTTATGTTGTTATGTGTTGGAAGTGTGTTGTTTTTGGGACTCCTGTAACCTTCCGGATGAAGGTCCAGAATTGTTTAGGGTCCCGAGTGCGGTGTGTTTCCGCAGCCTGGACGAGGGATTGCCAGTGTTTGGCATGGTCATCATCCAAGCTGCGGATAATGTTGTTTCTTAGGAAGGTGAGGTCTCTACTGACCTGTGCATATCTGTGGTGGTTTGTGGCAAAGCGGTGTCGGTAGTATAGGAGAAGGCGTTTTGTCCTTGTAGAAGGACGAAAGGAGTATCTGGTAGTCTGGTAGTGTATTGTGTTTTGGGAATGGAGTTTTCGGCAGCTTGAGTTATAGAATTTTGTATACGATTTATTTGAGTGTCAATGTCTGATGTAGGTTTGTTGTCAAAGTTATGTGTTAGGTTAGCGTTGTTTAGGTGTTGTTTGAAGGAGTCCCAGTTTGCCCTAGAGAAGGAAGGTATATGTCTGGAAGGGATGAGAATAGGGTTTGCAGAGATGTGAAGAGTGATAGGTATGTGGTCTGAGCCAGAGAGTGGGCCTGGTGAGATGTGGTGATGGAGGTAAAGGCTGGCTCTGTTTGTAATGATAATGTCTGGCTTACCCTGACCCCTAGGACAGAAGAATGTGTTGAAATGTGGGCCTAGGTGGATGAGGTGTTTTTGTGTAATTACTTGTTTTAGTTGGTTCCCATGAATGTTTGTGTAAGTGTCGTGGAAGTCTGTATGTTTTGCATTTAGATCTGCAAGAAGAAATACTGGAATGTTAGAGTGATTAAAGAGAAGGGCTATGTCTGTGATGTTGATGTTGGAGTTTGGTCGAGCATAAGTAGTGTAGAGAATAATAGGGCCATGGAGAGTGAAGACTTTTACTGCCAGGCTGTGAGGGCAAGTGAAGGGGATGTTTAGAAATTCATGTCGTATAGTACTTTTCACCATAATGGCCGTACCATTATAGGGATCAGCACCAGACTGACGTGTGGTGTAACCCCAGTGTCTGATCCGCTGAGTGTCTCGCACACATGTACTGTTTAAGAGCAGCACATCTGGGCGTTCAGCCTCAACGAATTCAGCCAGTATGTGTTTGTTTATGTTGTAGCTACGTATATTAAACTGTGTGGCTGTGTGACTGACAATGACCCACGCGCTGACCCAAGCCGTCTCTCCACGCATGCGCCGAGACCTTATTGTTGGTTCTCTCTTCATCCCTAAGTATTATGTGAACCAACAACCACATATTAAGGATACTTATTCACATTAGAAAGTTTATAGTATATAATTTTCGGGAAAATACCCATATTTTCCACACTCTGGACCCAGCTCCCGTCTTGCAGGTTGTTGGTGTTAGTGTTGCAGAACCTCTTGACGTTGCCATGGAAATCGGGAACTATCTTGTCCATGTCTCCCAAGGGCTTCACCTCTGTCCTTCGTTTCTCATTTCTAAGTCTGCCAGGGAGCAATCACCCTTTGATTTCTCTTCTAATGGGATGGAGCTTATAACATACCTTTTACTCTCTTAGAGCAAGTCCACACTTTCCGCTTTTCGGTCATCGGCAGCTGGACCTGAATATAGAGATAGACAGTATAATAACCTATGTGACATGTCAAGATATCTTATTCATGAAATAAGATACCAGTTACTCTAAGCAAATTTCCTAAATTTGCTTGTAACAGATAAGTGAAATGTAGATATAAATCCAAATGTACAATTGTTAACCCTTTTGGGGCCTAGTGCCTAGGCCTTTTGTGTATCCATATGCTCTTGCGCTACCGTCCACAGGATGGATATAGGATGCACAATAAACTAGCCACTTCGGTGGCAAAATCTAAATCTAATACCTCTCACTATCGTCCCATTGCTCTGAACAGTGTAGTCTGCAAGGTGATGGAATGATTGGTGAATAGACTTCTGATATGGTATTTGGAGACTCATGATAGTCTTTCTCCTTGCCAATATGGCTTTCGCAAGGGCCGCTCTACTTTGGACCCCTTGCTCCACTTAGATACATATGTGCGAAATGCATTTGCTAATAAACACTCCGTCCTAGCAGTCTTTTTTGATCTTGAGAAGCGCATATGACACCACTTGGAGGTTGTGAGGGAAAAGTCCATAGATAGGAGTAATGAAAGTGTGAATGTCTTTATAGTGATCGTTGTGTGGTAGTCTGCTTGTCAAGGTAGGGTGAGTGTCTAGCTCCGTTAGTTAGTTTGATATCTTTATTATGCACAGCATACCCATCCTGTAGGGGGTAGTCAAAAGATTACAGAGGTACATAATGGGTCCAGGGACTGGACCCCAAAGTTTTGATAGCTGAGCAAGATCGCCAGTTGCCATGGAAACCTCACATTTCCTCTTTGAAGACAACTGCGTTGCTATACGAACTTTGACACACAGCCCCTAATGTCCCTTTCAGACCTTTTCTTCCCTCACCTCTGATCCCCTTTCCAACTAGATGTTTATAGACCCGGCACTATTTTCTGCCCCACAGCGCTGCATGACCCTTGTTGGTTTAGCGCTTTATTTGATTATAATAATACCATCCTGCCAAGTGAGTGTAAAACGGAATCCTGTAATTGATTTACATGATGGTAGGATTGCTGGTGTCTCTTTTTTGTCTTTTAAACATGCAAGATTTCAGGAACGTCTTACTACTTCTACTTACACTTAGGTCACACTATACATGCATGTGTAGTGTGACTTAAGTGTAAGTAGAAGCATATATATATTATGTACAAGCAGTATGCAGTAACAGCCTGGTTGATCAGGCCCTGATCCACCTTGAGGCCTGGTGATAGACCGGGCCGCGGGGGCGTTGACTCCAAGAACCCTCTCCAGGTATATATATATATATATATATATATATATATATATATATATATATATATATATATATATATATATATATATATTAAAAACACACACACACACACACACACACACACACACACACACACACACACACACACACACACACACACACCTTTCTGGGTTTTCTTCTATTTTCTTGTTAGTTCTTGTTTATTTCCTCTTATATTGTAACTGATTCTCTGTCATCCATAAATGCTCTCAACTCATCAAGTATAACTTGTAGCATGCTTGTGTCAGAAGCCAGGCACAGGTATGGTAGGATTGTGGATAGTAGCGTCAGAGTGCACATGCTGTGGATTCCATCTCACATTGGTCTTCAGATGCATGATAGAACTGATAAATTGGCTACGTTTTATGCTTTCAAAGAGGAGGTAGATTACAATCTTGGCTTGTCAGTTAGCAGTTTGAGAACAATAATACGAAAAGAACTTCAACTGAATTTTATTGACTTAAGACTCAGGGAGTTTGACACCAGTCAGTCCATCTATCATCATTCTATCATGCAGGAGGAGCCACATGTCTATGGTGCATCCAACAAAATAAGCAGACTCTTGGATGTCACTACCGCCCGCCTCCGGCTGGGTTACAAGTATCTTTGGCAGGTTAAATCACCACCACCAGATGTAGACCAAACAAGATGTAAACTTTGCCAGTTGGATTATTGTCACACCCTGCGTCATTATGTACTGGAGTGCGATAAAATTAATGAATTCAGAGACTACTCATTCAGAAATGTTCAAGATATGTCAAAGTATTTTATCCACAGTGGTATATTACAGACCATTCTGGAAAAATACCCTGACTTTGCTCCCTGTAAATAAAGCATTGACACGTGTGTGTGTGTGTGTGTATGTACATGTGTGTATGTGTATGTGTGTATGTATATACATGTATGCGTGTGTATGTGTATATGTATATGTGTGTGTGTGTGACCCAACAATTAAAATTTGCACCAATAACTCATTACAGTTGTGGCTGGGTGTAGACTAATAGATTGCTCATTGCTTTATAATTTGTTCATGAGTGCAACCATGTACAGACGTAAGTAAATTTACTTACATGATTCATTACCTTGTAACTAGTGAATTAATTACCATTGTACCTTGTTCAGCTATCAAAACTTTGGGGCCCAGTCTCTGGACCCTATATATTCCTCTGTAATCTGCAAATACCTTTGTAACTTGTCATGATTGTGACCATCTGAGTTCATTACCTTTGTAACTTGCTCAGCTATCAAACTTTGAGGTCCAGTCCCTGGACCCATTATGTACCTCTGTAATCTTTTGACTACCACCCACAGGATGGGTATGGGGTGCATAATAAAGATATCAAACTAACTAACTCTCCAGGAGAAGTGGAACAGAATTCTTCCTCTGTAAACCATGTGTGTCGTAACAGGAGACTAAAATGTCGGGAGCAAGGGACTAGTAACCCTGTATACATTACTAATTTTAAAAAGAGAAAACTTTCATTTTTCTTTTTGGGTCACCCTGCCTTGGTGGGATATGGTCGGCTTGTTAAAAAAAATGGCTATTGTAAAATAAGACATGTGCAGCATTAAGACATTCTTACTGTGGTGAAAAGTTTCTTTGATGAAATGTCCTATCCTAATCCTGCACATGTGTCTTACTTTACAAGCATTAAATAATAATAATAATAATAATAATAATAATAATAATAATAATAATAATAATACTTTATTGAGACATGGTACAATGATACATGGTAGACAAGATATAGTTCTTAATGAGATGTACATGCCAAAAGCACCTAATATGCTGTGCATTGCGGGCATTCTTAAGACTACTTAATTCTAGACTACATGGTAAAAAGTTATGGTTGATAATTTATAAAATAAGTATAATTGCGTATCTAAGTTATAAAGTTTGAATATAAGTTGAACATATCAATTAATTGTAGCAATGCAACTAATTGAGTGAGATAACAATTTAAAACAATTAGTTGCATTGCAGTTACAGTTTACGTGGTCATTATAATGTAAATGTTATGGTAATAGTTAGCTTAGTATGTATTATTCATAACAGGTTTTTACATTAAGTGATTATTCTACTTTGTTGGGAATGTTTGATATTGAGCATTTAGCTTTGGGTGAGAAGGTGATTTTTTAGCATCGTTTTGAATTGGGGTACAGGCAGGGTTTCTTTGGCAATGACAGGTAATGAATTCCAAATTTTCGTGCCTTTTATATGCATTGAGTTTTTACATAGTGTTAGATGGACACGGGGAACATCGAGGAGTGATCTGTGTCTAGTGTTATGGTCATGTGTCCTGTTAAAATTGGTAAGGAGAAGTTTGAGTGGTGGGTTAATATTTGCATAGAGTGTTCTATGTATGTAATAGGCACAGTAAAAAGTATGGATGTCTTGTATGGTGAGTAAGTTTAGGTTTTTGAATATTGGTAGAGTATGTTGTCTGGAGTGTGAATTTGTTATCATTCTAACTGCTGCCTTTTGTTGTGTTATTAGTGGTCTGAGATGAGTTATTGATGTAGAGCCCCATGCGCAGATTCCATAGGTGAGGTAGGGGTAAATGAGTGAGTGATATAGGGTAAGGAGAGCTGGTTGTGGAACATAGTACCGTATCTTGGATAGTATTCCCACGGTCTTTAAGACTTTCTTGGAAATTTGTTGTATATGTGTCTGAAATTTGAGGCCACTGTCAAGATGTATTCCTAAGAATTTTCCCTCTGTGAGTTTTGCGATAGGGGACCCGTTTATCATTATGTTAAGTGGTGCGTTTGCAGCTCTGTTCCCAAACTGGATAAAATATGTTTTATCAATATTGAGAGTAAGTTTGTTGGTCATCATCCAGGTAGATATTTTCTGCAATTCAGTATTTGCAGTGTTGGCTAGTGTGTCTGGGCTTGGGTGAGAGATAACGTATGTAGTGTCATCTGCAAAAAGTATGGGTTTGAGTAGTTGAGATGCATTTGGTAGGTCGTTAATGTAAATGAGAAAGAGTAGTGGGCCAAGAACACTTCCCTGTGGGACACCTACGGTAATAGTTTGCGCGGTGGAGCTAGCTCCATTTGTGTACACATATTGGTTTCTGTTGCTAAGGTATGATTTTAGGTAGTTGAGGGAGTGTCCTCTTATACCATAGTGTGATAATTTTAGGTGTAACAGATCATGGTCAACTGTATCAAAAGCTTTACGTAAATCAATGAAGATTCCCACTGGGATTTCTTTTTTCTCAAGGGCGGTGTAAATTATTTCTAACATGTGTATAATGGCATCATTTGTATTTTTATTAGGCCTGAATTCAAATTGACAGTGGTTGAGTACGTTGTTGGAGGTGAGGTAGGAATATATTTGTCTATGAAGTAATTTTTCAAAGATTTTGGAGAGAAGGGGTAAGTTAGATATCGGCCTGTAGTTATTAAGGTCTGTTTGATTTCCTCTTTTATGTATTGGGGTGACCCTCGCTATTTTGAGTATTGATGGGAAGGTAGAGGATTCAATGGATTTGTTAAAGAGTGTTGCAATAATTGGTGAGAGAACTTGAGAGGCTTTTTTGTATATAAATGGTGGTAAGTTATTTAGGTCACCTGCTTTGTTTTTTAATGTGTTGATTATAAGTGAAACTTCTATTGGGTTGGTTGGGGCTAGGAATAGTGTGTTCGGATAGGTGCCAGTGAGATAGTCGTTAGGTGGAGTATTTGAACTTGGGATTTTGCTTGCCAGCTTTTTACCTATGGTGGAGAAGAAATCATTGAGTTTGTTTGCTGTTTCAATAGGTGGGAGTAGGGGTTCATCTGGTTTTGTTAGCTTGACTGTTCTGTTTGTGGATATCTTTTTAGTTCCTAGAATTTCAGATAGGGTTTTCCAGGTCTTTTTTATATCACCTTTTAAGTTATGTAATCTGTTCTCATAGTACAATTTTTTTGACCTTATCAGACTCGTTAGGTTTGATGAGTAGCGTTTTGTTTGCTCTCTTGTTATTTGACCCATTCTGTACTGTTTTTCATATAGGTGCTTTATATTAATGGATTTGAGTATGCTGGGGATTAGCCAGGGACTATTTAATCTTTTAGTTGTGATTTGTTTAGTTTTTTTAGGGTAATGCTTATTATAGAGGTATTGGGTCTTTTTAAGAAAATTATTAATACATAAGTCAGTATCTGGGAAGTTGTCTATTTCTGTTTGCCAGTCAGTGTTTGTCATAGCTGTTATAAAGTTATTTATAGCTGTCTCATTATGTAGTCTGAAGGTAACTTTAGTAGTCTCTAGTGGTAATTTTCCGAGATTTGTTATGAGAAAGGTTGGGTAGTGGTCTGTGGTATTGTCTGTGATTATGCCTGATTTTAATGGGGATATGGTGTTAGTCCATATATGGTCTAATAGAGAGGCACAGGTCTCAGAGATTCTCGTAGGTTTTGTTATTGTCGGGAGCAGCAAGCAGTTGCTCATAGTGGTTTAAGGTGATGCAAGGTGATGCTATCTAGGTAAGCAAGTAAGTTTATTCAGATAAGCACAAATACAGTTACATAGATTATCATACATAGTAGCATATGTGTAGAGAACCCTCCAGGATAACCCCAAAAAAGTCAGTGACTTATTTCCAGTAGGATCCTAGGAAGCTGCCTGGTATGGAAGTAGATCCTGGTTGTACTAACCTGCTTGTGGTTGCCAGTGTTCTCTCTGCTCCTGGCCCTGCCTCTACTATTCAAGTCTCACACACTAAATGGCTTCATGAAACCTATCATACATTCTACTCATTAAAATGCAATGTATGTACCACCTTTGACACACTAATTCATCTTGCACACCAGGTATGGAAACTGCTTCCTAACCACCTTCAAACAACAACTGCAGTATTAGTAGTGATAACAGTTTCGAACAGCTCCCAACTCGAACAATTATGTAAGTGTATTTTTGTAAGTGCTTTTGTAAGTGTATTTTTGGGGGTCTGAAATTACTAATCTAATTTACATTAGTTCTTATGGGAACAAATTCGTTGGGTAACGGCACTTGAACAGCATTCTGGAACGAATAAAGTACGAAACTCGAGGTACCACTGTAGTTGATTGTGTCCCTATACCTAATATTTTGTCAGTTACTATACTGCTTTTATCATGGGGAATGCTAAACCTGTAGGGATTATGTCTCTACTGTTATTAATAATGATATTATTTTACTTTTTGTTAATTTCATTTTTGCTTTTATTGTGTGGGTAGTATATTATTACTTTTTTCTTGGTACAAGTGCTGAGTGACCTACATGGCCCCGTGGCCTGGTGGCTAAGGCTCTCGCTTCACACGGCGAGGGTCCGGGATCGATTCCCGGCGAGGATAGAAACATTGGGCGTTTCCTTACACCGGTTGTCTATGTTCCCCATCGGTAAAATGGGTACCTGGGTGTTAATCGACTGGTGTGGGTCGCATCCTGGGACAAAACTGACTTAATTGGCCTGAAATGCTCTGCATAACAAGGGACTTTCTATATAGTAGTATGCCATTGATGTCAGCTAGGACTGTATACCTTGTACATGTACTTGTATAAATAAAGATGATATTATTATTATTAAAGTGCTCAGCAAATATTACTACTACCACTAGTGTGAAGCTGACAGGTATGGGTATAAAAATACAATATGCAAAACAAACTGTCACTGGACCTTCATTTTGTTCAGGGTCAAAGTTTATCAAATCATGTGATGTTGACGTACAGGACAATGAACAGACAGACACTGCTGTGCAGTCAGCAGTACATGACCCAGTTTCATATAGAGGTGTTCCATTTACAGACTATTTTTGCTGTAATTTCTAGCTGCCTTCACAACCATTGGCAACAACATTGGTCTGATGTAATACATAAATTAAATTCTATCAAACCAAGTTTAGGTTTCTGGCCATCTTCTTGTCATTGATGACACGGTTGGGAAACTACACTTTCCCATCTTCGCATCGGGCATACTCTTCATACTCATGGGTATTTCATGGAAATGCACCCTGTTCCACTCTGTGAGAATTGCCAGGTCCCAGTTTTGGTTAGCCATATTCTGTTGGACTGTCCGGTCTATCAATGAGCACGCAGAATTTATCTCCGATGTTGTCACTGCTCTCATGCCCTTACTTTATCTCCCCCCCTTGCTGATGGACCCACCTCAATTCAGACTCCCTCATTGACTTTTGACAGCAACTGATTTACTACACAAACTTTGATGATCCTTCCTCTAGCACTCTTAACAGCCCTTTCTAACTCTCCCTCTGTTCTCCACTCCACCCTTGCTACTCTTATAATCCTGCACTATCCCCTGCCCTCACCGCAACAGTGTAGAAACTGCTAGCGTTTTGGTCATCCAGCAAAATATTGCAGGTCCATGGCCGAATGCCCAGTCTGTGGTGCTGACGACCATGCCAGTCCTTCTTGTGATCTACCTCCCTCTTGCCTTAACTGTCGTGAGGCGCATCCATCGTACTCTCGCCGTTGTCAGGTTTACCTAAATGAGCGGGAAATCCGTTGTCTCAAAGAGGCGGAAGGCTTCCCATATGCTATGGCCGTCTCTCATCTACGCCTTCAAGGGAGACTTCCCTGTATTTCCTATTTTCGCATTGCTAAACGTCCCCCCACTTCTGGGGTCCCAACTCCCGCGGCTTCCTCTGTGATCGCCCAATGCTCAGTCACCCCTGTCTCGAATTCTTTTGCTGTTCTTGGCTCCGAGGTCCCTACCTCGGCATCCCATACTGTCCTCGCCCCTTCCTCTACTCACTCGCACAGTTCTGTGCCTACAAGCCCTCGTCCAACACCTAATTCTCACCGCCCCTCTTCTTCTCATAAGTCCGGCAAAAAATCCCCATTGCCGGGTTCTTCACCGACTAGTTCTGTAACGTGTGGAGGTTCATCCTCCTCCTCGTTCAATATCTTCATCCCCTGTCCCCTCCCAAGTTTCTTCCTTGACTGCCCCCTCCCTGGTCGCTTCCACTCCTGTCCCCTCCCAAGCCCCTTTGACAGTTTCCTCTTCCATCTCCTCGCCCTCTACTTTAGTACAGTCTATAGTCTCCCCAATTGTTGCTCACCCTCCTCCTTCGTCCATCTCTAATGTGGTCCCACATCCTGCATCTTTGTCTGCCGAAACGATGGACGCTATCGCAGAATATATTTCAGAGACTGGAACGTTGATGGACACCGCTCCACCTCCAGTTCCTCCTCCTCTCTCTTCTCCATCTACACCCCTCCTTCCTTCACAGCGTCCCACTCCTTTGATTACAGGTCTTCCGATGCCTCCACACGTGGACTTTTCTAACCCTAGTCCATAGATACCTCTAACTTCGACTAGTATCTTTCTCTTCATAAATCATGGCTTATTTGCAGCGGAATATCCGAGGCCTCAGGGGTAACCGGGGTGAGCTTCAGTTGTTGCTCTCCCAGTTTTCCCCTGTTGGGGTCTGTTTGCAAGAACCCAAATTACAATCTGCTCTTATCCGTCCCTTTTCGGGCTATGATTTGTTATGTTCATCAGATCCTTTTTCCGATGGAATCTTTAACGAAAGTGCTCTTCTTATACACACTGGTATTCCATACCGTCCGCTCTATGTTCATTCTTCTCTACATTACACCGCAGCCCATATCCACTTGAATAAGTGGTATACACTCTGTTATTTATATTTCTCCCCTTCTCGGGGATTGTTTATCCCAGATGTTGATTTTCTGGTTTCTTCCTTACTGTGGAAACTTTTTTAGTCACTAAAAGTTCCACAGGGTAAGTGAGCCGTAAAAGCCTTACATACCGTGGATCGGCCCTCGGAGTTTATAAACCCACACTCCCAACCAAAACAACTACACACTCCAGCTTTTGAAGGTGACTATTGTGTATATTATAATTGATAGATTTATCCACCTAGGAACACCTAGGCAAGTTTGTACAGATAGAAACTAATAGTAAGATCATTAAGGCAACGTTAGGTATTAATACTGTAGCTCTAGCACCCTAATATAGGTAGTTATAGGCCGGAATAGGCAAGCATTATGTTATGTTAGCTAGAGACAACTGGCAGCCCACACTTGAATCTAGGCAGTGTGGTAGTCAGAAATTGTGACCTACGTCCTTCCCAGACCAGACTCCACACGAACAAGACGTGCTGAAATTAGGCAGCACCCCCCACGTGACCCAACATCTGTCCTGGGGCCCTGGAGGAGATCCCGAAGACCGTGGAAATCTGCCTCATCCAGACCCATTACAGTAAGACTAGGCTTTCTTTCTCTCAGTATCTGGCCAGTTTTCTGGGGGAAACGTTAGTGAAGTTATCTGTGGGTCTTAAGCAGACGGAAACCTTTGTGTTGGTATGTACCAGCGTCGTCTCTTAAGTTCAGTCTGGAAGCTAGTGTTACTTACTGCATATATTACTCAAGGGACATCCTAGTAACCAGGGAACTCTGAGGTGCAGGCAGGACACTAATTACCCCATC
>WNWK01033470.1:0-21131 GCA_009830355.1 Cherax destructor | reverse complement strand
GGTCTTCCTCTTGGTCTTCCTCCTTTCTTCCTGTTGGTCTTCCTTCTAGTCTCCCTCCTGGTGTTCCTGCTGGTGTTCCTCCTGGACTCCCTCCTCTTCCTCCTGGTCTCCCTCCTCTTCCTCCTGGTCTCCCTCCTCTTCTTCCTGGTCCTTCTGGTCTTCCTCTTGGTTTTCCTCCTGGTCGTCCTGCTCTTCCTCCTCTTCCTACTGGTCTTCCTTCTCTTCCTCCTGGTCTTCCTTTGGTCTTCCTCCTGGTTTTCCTCCTGGTTTCCTCCTGGTTTCCTCTTGGTTTTCCTTCTTCTTCCTTGGTCTCCTTTCTTCCTCCTGGTCCTTCCCCCTGGTCTTCCTCTTGGTTTTCCTCTTGGTCTTCCTCTTTCTTCCTCCTCTTCCTCTGGTCTTCCTTCTCTTCCTCCTGGTCTTCCTTCTCTTCCTCCTGGTCTTCCTTCTGGTCTTCCTCCTGGTCTTCCTCTTGGTTTTCCTCCTGGTATTCCTCTTGGTGTTCCTTCTGGTCTTCGTCTTGGTCTTCGTCTTGGTCTTCCTCCTGGTATTTCTTCTCTTCCTCCTGGTCTTCCTCTTGGTCTTCCTCTTGGTCTTCCTCTTGGTCTTCCTCCTGGTCTTCCTCTTGGTCTTCCTCTTGGTCTTCCTCCTGGTCTTCCTCCTGGTCTTCCTCTTGGTCTTCCTCCTGGTCTTCCTCTTGGTCTTCCTCTTGGTCTTCCTCTTGGTCTTCCTCCTGGTCTTCCTCCTGGTCTTCCTCTTGGTCTTCCTCCTGGTCTTCCTCTTGGTCTTCCTTCTGGTCTTCCTCATGGTCTTCCTCTTGGTCTTCCTCTTGGTCTTCCTCCTGGTCTTCCTCTTGGTCTTCCTCCTGGTCTTCCTATTGGTCTTCCTCTTGGTCTTCCTCCTGGTCTTCCTTCTCTTCCTGCTGGTCTTCCTCTTGGTCTTCCTCCTGGTCTTCCTCCTGGTCTTCCTCTTGGTCTTCCTCTTGGTCTTCCTCCTGGTCTTCCTCTTGGTCTACCTCTTGGTTTTCCTCCTGGTCTTCCTCCTGGTTTCCCTCCTGGTCTTCCTCTTGGTCTTCCTTCTGGTCTTCCTCTTGGTCTTGCTCCTGGTCTCCCTCCTGGTCTTCCTCCTGGTCGTTCTCCAGGTCTTCCTCCTGGTCGTCCTGGTCTTTCTCCTAGTCTTCCTCTTGGTCTACCTACTGGTCTTCCTCTTCCTTCTTTATCTCTCACTTAACTAAATCAGCTCATCTTAATTTCCCACATTAATTAAATACCTGTTTACAAGAATATTTCCTTCGTAAGTGTCTCTAATATGTGTTAAACATCAGTCTGCTGGCTCCTGATGACAGGTGTTCAGCATCTGTCTGAGACACAGTCAGAAAGGATGAAGTAACTATATTGTATATATTATATTGTCTTTTCATATATATATATATATATATATATATATATATATATATATATATATATATATATATATATTGTTATTTTCATTAATAGCTGAATTGAAAATTTCATTCTTAATGTTGAATACCTGAGGTCACTTCCGGAGGTCACCGCTCTCGCGGCCCGGTCTCAGACCAGGCCAATCGTTGCTGGCCTAATCAGTCAGTTGTTGGTGCACGTATCCAGCGTATGCACCACAATCCGGCTGATCAGGAACTGATTTGAGGAATTCGGAGAGTTCTCTCTTGAAGACAGCCAGGGTGTGTTGGTGATCTCCCTTATGTATGAAGGGAGGGCGTTGAAGAGTCATGGTTCCTTAACACTTATTGAATTCTCTCTCCCTCAATGTACTCATCACTTCCCTGCTTTTCATTGGAGGTATCTGGCAACGTCTGGCATTCCTCGTATGTTCATATATAATGATTTCAGGGTATATATTTAGTACCAATCCGACCTGAATTTTCATTTAGAAGATAATGTATCGTTCTGTCCTACGTTCTAAAGGGTACAATTCGAGGGACTTTAAGCTGTCCCAGTAATTTAGGTGTTTGACTGAACTTGTGTAAATTATGAAGCTCTTCATTTTCAAGGTCTACAAATTCTCCTGCCTTCAAGGAGGCCCTTAGACCACAGAGGTATTCCAGGCTAGAGAGAACGTGTGACCTGAAGTGTTATCATTAACTTGACATCTCGTTTTGAAAGTTCTAGTTATCCTACCTATCAGTTTCCTTACAGCTGTGGCAATAACACTCTTGTGCTCCTTGAACGTCAGAGCTGACATTATCACTCCTAGGTCTCTCACATTAGACTTAGACAATATTGAGTATTTGGAGTATCTTTTGTACTCCTATCTTTTTAATTTCCTTGATCCTCTATTAAGTAGTAACTAAAATTTGTCCTCACTGAACATCATGTTGTTGTCAGTGACCCACTGAACATCATGTTGTTGTCAGTGACCCACTGAACATCATGTTGTTGTCAGTGGCCCACTGAACATCATGTTGTCAGTGACCCACTGAACATCATGTAGTTGTCAGTGGCCCACTGAACATCATGTTGTTGTCAGTGACCCACTGAACATCATGTTGTTGTCAGTGGCCCACTGAACATCATGTTGTTGTCAGTGGCCCACTGAACATCATGTTGTCAGTGGCCCACTGAACATCATGTTGTTGTCAGTGGCCCACTGAACGTCATGTTGTCAGTGGCCCACTGAACATCATGTTGTCAGTGGCCCACTGAACGTCATGTTGTCAGTGGCCCACTGAACATCATGTTGTCAGTGGCCCACTGAACATCATGTTGTCAGTGGCCCACTGAACATCATGTTGTCAGTGGCCCACTGAACATCATGTTGTCAGTGGCCCACTGAACATCATGTTGTCAGTGGCCCACTGAACATCATGTTGTCAGTGGCCCACTGAACATCATGTTGTCAGTGGCCCACTGAACATCATGTTGTCAGTGGCCCACTGAACGTCATGTTGTCAGTGGCCCACTGAACGTCATGTTTTCAGTGGCCCACTGAACATTATGTTGTCAGTGGCCCACTGAACATCATGTTGTCAGTGGCCCACTGAACATCATGTTGTCAGTTGCCCACTGAACATCATTTTGTCAGTGGCCCACTGAACATCATGTTGTCAGTGGCCCACTGAACATCATGTTGTCAGTGGCCAACTGAACATCATGTTGTTGTCAGTGGCCCACTGAACATCATGTTGTCAGTGGCCCACTGAACATCATGTTGTCAGTGGCCCACTGAACATCATGTTGTCAGTGGCCCACTGAACATCATGTTGTCAGTGGCCCACTGAACATCATGTTGTCAGTGGCCCACTGAACATCATGTTGTCAGTGGCCCACTGGAATACTTGGATACCATCTTGAAGGTTTACTCTGTCTTGTATGGACGCTACTATCGTTCAGAGATTAGTATCGTCTGTAAGGGATGATAGAGGTGTGTGGTTTATGTCCCTGTCTATGAGAGATATGAAAATGAGAAATAAGCCAGGGAATGGGTTGGGGTTGAACCCATGGCGAGTAAGTCCTAAAACTCCAGACCAGGTACCGGTGGCTGTGTGTCACCAGTCTACCACAAGTGGCGTCATAATTGACATTAACAGTGGTGTTATTATTAATAGTGTTCTTAGCCCTTGTTTACTTTTCTTCCTGTGTGCCTCTCTAAGGTAATGATTATTTAATGTAACACTTAGTAATAGTTACACACAAATTAGTTTAGAAAGACACGTAAGCAAACACTAGCACATATTTATATAGTAATAATAATAACTTTATTTACTACAAGTACATGTACAAGGTATACAGTCCTAGCTGACATCAGTGACATACTACTATATAGAAAGCTACTTGTTATGCTGAGCATTTCGGGCAAATTAGGTCAGTTTTGTCCCAGGATGCTACCCACACCAGTTGACTTAACACCCAGGAAACACGTCCCTAATGTTTTTCCAGCCGTACCGGAGGAGATTCGAACCCCGGACCTCAGTGTGTGAGCTGAGAGTGCGCTAGCGATCGAGCTACATGACACCTTTTTTTTATTAGAAAGTGTTCCTGTTCTGGGACCTTGATCACTTCTGACACACACAAACTGAAAATAACATTTACTGTTAAATATGTCCTGGTGTTTGCTCACCTCTCTAAACTAAGGATTCCTTGAAGAAACAGAAGGGTGGACGAAGCGCTCGAACCGCGATCCGTAAACGGAAAGTCCGATGCTATATCGTCT
The DNA here is from genome assembly GCA_009830355.1 of Cherax destructor. NCBI lineage: Eukaryota > Metazoa > Arthropoda > Malacostraca > Decapoda > Parastacidae > Cherax > Cherax destructor. Next base: position 16,943 of record WNWK01033470.1, on the reverse strand, counting down.
CGACTCTCCAAGCCTGTAATATAGGAAAGAATCCGAGCTAATACTGTATTATGTTCCGTCAGAGGCGCCAAGCGTCACCCAGCGGAACTCCTTCCCTGGGCCCACTATATCTATTCATTGACACTTATTTATTACAACTTATTTTGAGTTCATAGACGATAACAATTCATTATTTAGTTTTTCAAAGTTTTTTATTTCACTCTTTGAACTTCTCTCCCTATTTTTACAGATTTTTATTACAGTCTTCAATGGGTTTTCAGGTCATTATTTCGCCCATATTAATGGGTTTTCAGGTCATTATTCCACCCATATTAATGGATTTTCAGGTCATTATTCCACACATGTTAATGGGTTTTCAGTTCATTATTCCACCCATATTAATGGGGTTTCAGGTCATTATTCCACCCGTCTTAATGGATTTCCAGGTCATTCTGGACCTTTAATGGCAGTCTCTACTCAGTCTTCCGGGTCAATGACCTTGTCTTGACTTATTGTCTGCGTCTTGCATAAATGCAGCCATGAGGCAGCAGCGACCCTCAGTCCATTACTCAACGTGAGTCACCGTCGTCCGCATATTCCCCATGAATAAAAAGTTGTGAGTAATGGTCTTGTTTACATGACTCGCCTATTTTGCTAGTCACCGCTGCTGCTGCTGCCGCCGCTGCTGCTGTCAACACGAGACCGTAATACTACAGTCTTGGTTCAACAAAGTAAAAAGTTTGGCATATTTCGACATCGATCTGAGGTGGCCTTCAGGGTTCAGCAGGACCCTGGGTGTTGTCAGTCCTTCAACAGGAACAGTCAACCTTGAGACCACACTGTTGACTGACCTTTGATCTGTGATGCTTTCGTCTCGCATTTGTTTTATTGGCAAGAGAGTTGAATGATCCACTCTCTCAAGAGCTCTTCAGAACTACCCACCCACGGAGAACTGCTTGCCTTCCTGTCAAAGACCTCTTCTGGCCTGCGTGTTTGCCTGCCTGCCTGGATGCCTGCCTGCCTGGTCATCTCCACCAGCCTCACCATGCACAGCATCCCGTCTCTGACACACTTCCAGAAACACTATCTCGCTCGCTCGCTGTTGACAACGTAACATTTCTACTAAAGATTTCACACACAAGAAAGTAATCTAATAATCTCAATAAAGATAATGAAAATTCGATGCTATGTTTTTGGTGCTGAGCCTGTGTCAGTAACTATCTGAAGTAGTGTGTTTACACACGATTTTCACTGTACGTCCATTGAAAAGCACCGATTCACGCACAAACACACACACACACACACACACACACACACAGCCCCCGGTGGCCTAGTGGGTAAAGCTCTTGCTTCACGCACGGAGGGGCCGGGTTCAATTCCCGGTGGGGCAGAAACATTTCGAAGTGTTTCCTTACATACACATACACACACACATATATACAACAGGCCTAGTGTCTAATTGACATGTGCCTAGGACAAAATGGTAACTAACACACGCACGCACACACACACACACACACACACACACACACACACACACACACACATCCTCCTCATCTACACCAACACTGACCCAAAGGACAGTAAACACAAAATCCCGAATATAGCTATTGCCTAATAAATCTCAAACTAGTTTTAAGTTTGCCTGATATACTCCAATATAGTAGCTTTAATAGAAACTATGTAACAAGCTATGACAAAACCATTCTCAATACTAATTTTACACCTTTGATATACCTTTGAAGAGTTTCGATAGTTTATCTACTCTCTGAGCCCGGCCATGGGCCAGGCTCGTCTGGTGCTTGCCTGGTCAACCAGGCTGTTGCTGCTGGATGCCCGCTGCCCCACATATCCATCACAGCCTGGTTGACCTGGCATCCGATGAAGATACTTGTCCAGTTTCCTCTTGAAGGCTTCTACACTGGTTCCAGCAGGGTTTCGGATATCTTCTGGAAATATGTTGAATAGTCTGGGACCCCGGATGCTGATACAGTGCTCCCTTATTGTCCCCACCGCACCCCTGCTCCTCACTGGGTTTATTTTACACTTTCTCCCATATCTCTCACTCCAGTATGTTGTTATGGCAGTGTGCAGATTTGGGACCTGGCCCTCGAGTACTTTCCAGGTATATATTATCATGTATCTCTCTCTCCTCCGCTCCAATGAGTACATGTTCAAGACTTGAAGGCGTTCCCAATAATTTAGATGTTTCAATCTAAATATTCTGAACTACCTCACTATTGTAAATCTAGTTAATCATTTGAAATTTGTATTCATTTGTAATTTGTAATACAATCTAAATACAATATAAATATTCTGAACTACCTCACTATTGTAATCTATTTAATCATTTGAAATTTGTATTCATTTGTAATTTGTAATATAGATTAAAAACTAGTAGTAGTCTGCCTGAAATGCCTAGCATGTTAGGCATGTTAGGCATGCTAGGCATGTTAGGCATGTTAGGCATGTTAGGCATGCTAGGCATGTTAGGCATGCTAACGGCCATCTTTGTAATTATTGTCTTATAAAGGTAAACTACACATTGTAATCTTTACAGAGAAATAAAATAATCTGAATCTGAATGTGAATTGTACATTCACTGTACGTCCACTGTACGTCCACTGTACGTCCCCTGTACGTCCACTGTACGTCCACTGTACGTCCACTGTACGTAGTATAACGTTCGCGGTAACGTCAGTTTCCTCTGTAGTGATTTTTGTTTTGTTTTGGTTAAAGGTTGTTATAGGTTGAAATTTAATATATTCATACTCCCCTGTTATCCTCCCCTCCCACTTATGCTCCCCTCCTTTTGGCCTACCTTCCCTCTTGTCCTCCAGTCCCCCTTATCCTACCATTCCCCTTACCCCACGCTTCCCCATATCCTCCCCTCCCCTAATCCTCCCCTCCTCCACCCCTTACATACACAGAGACACAGGTGTATGAAGGGAGGTGTTCAGTTGCACAGGTGTGAGTGATGGATCTCACTCTCAGTGTAGGTTGCACAGGTGTGAGTGATGGATCTCACTCTCAGTGTAGGTTGCACAGGTGTGAGTGATGGATCTCACTCTCAGTGTAGTTAACAGTGGTGTTTCTTATTGTAGCAGTCTTAACCCTCTCTCTCTCTCTCTCTCTCTCTCTCTCTCTCTCTCTCTCTCTCTCTCTCTACGTGAGCAAGTGAGCAGCACTAGAGGAGAGGGATCATAGAGGACATGATCCACACTCTACTAAGAGGCTTAGAGAGAGTTGATAGAGACTGAGCTGAGAGGGAGTCCCTCCATCCCTCGCCCCACCCCCACCTCGCTCTTGCCCCTCCTCCACCCCACCATCGCCCCACCCCCAGCCATCCATCGCCCCTCCCTCTCTCCCTCCCCTCCCTCACCCCTCACAAAGACCAGCTTCCAGGAAGGCTGTGCAGGTCCACGCCCACGACACATAATGTGCAAAGTTCCCACCAATTTTAATTAAATATAGAGAGAGAGAGAGAGAGAAAGAGAGAGAGAGAGAGAGAGAGAGAGAGAGACAGAGAGAGAGAGAGCTAGTGTGAAGCAAGGAGAGAGTGAATGACAACGAAAGTCTGAATGGAATTAATAAATGTGTGTACTCGCCTTGTTATGTTTGGGGGTCGAGGCTCAGCTCCTGGCCCCGTCTCTCGTTGCTTGCCAGCTTCAGTCCCTCCTAGCCTAGAAGTGTAATGGGAGGGAGGGAAGGGGTTGTGTAGAGGGAGGGAAGGAGAGGAGTAAAGAGAGGGAGGGAGGGAAGGAGAGGAGTAAAGGGAGGGAGTGAAGAAGGGAGGGAAGGAGAGGAGTAAAGGGAGGGAGTGAAGAAGGGAGGGAAGGAGAGGAGTAAAGGGAGGGAGTGAAGAAGGGAGGGAAGGAGAGGAGTAAAGGGAGGGAGGGAAGGAGAGGAGAAGGGAGGGAGGGAGGGAAGGAGAGTAGGAAGAAGGAGGAAGGAGAGGAGTAAAGGGAGGGAGTGAAGAAGGGAGGGAGGGAGAGGAGTAAAGGGAGGGAGTGAAGAAGGGAGGGAAGGAGAGGAGTAAAGGGAGGGAGGGAGGGAAGTAGAGGAGTAAAGGGAGGGAGTGAAGAAGGGAGGGAAGGAGAGGAGTAAAGGAAGAGAGTAAAGGGAGGGAGTGAAGAAGGGAGGGAAGGAGAGGAGTAAAGGGGGGGAGTGAAGAAGAGAGGAGGAGAGGAGTAAAGGGAGGAGTGAAGAAGGAGGAAGGAGAGGAGTAAAGGGAGGAAGTGAAGAATAGAGGGAAGGAGAGGAGTGAAGGGAGGAAGTGAAGAAGGGAGGGAAGGAGAGGAGTGAAGGGAGGGAGTGAAGAAGGGAGGGAAGGATAGGAGTTAAGGGAGGAAGTGAAGAAGGGAGGGAAGGAGAGGAGTGAAGAAGGGAGGGAAGGAGAGGAGTAAAGGGAGGGAGTGAAGAAGGGAGGGAAGGAGAGGAGTAAAGGAAGTGAAGAAGGGAGGGAAGGAGAGGAGTAAAGGGAGGGAGTGAAGAATGGAAGGAAGGAGATGAGTAAAGGGAGGGAGTGAAGAAGGGAGGGAAGGAGAGGAGTGAAGGGAGGAAGTGAAGAAGGGAGGGAAGGAGAGGAGTGAAGGGAGGGAGTGAAGAATTGAGGGAGGGAGAGGAGTAAAGGGAGGGAGGGAGTGAAGAAGGGAGGAAGGAGAGGAGTAAAGGGAGGAAGTGAAGAAGGGAGGGAAGGAGAGGAGTAAAGGGAGGGAGTGAAGAATGGAAGGAGATGAGTAAAGGGAGGGAGTGAAGAGAGGGAAGGAGAGGAGTAAAGGGAGGGAGTGAAGAATGGAAGGAAGGAGATGAGTAAAGGGAGGGAGTAAAGAGGGGAGGGAAGGAGAGGAGTAAAGGGAGGAAGTGAAGAAGGGAGGGAAGGAGAGGAGTAAAGGGAGGGAGTGAAAAATGGAAGGAAGGAGATGAGTAAAGGGAGGGAGTGAATAAGAGAGGGAGGGAGAGGAGTAAAGGGAGGGAGTGAAGAAGGGAGGGAAGGAGAGGAGTAAAGGGAGGGAGTGAAGAAGAGAGGGAAGGAGAGGAGTAAAGAGAGGGAGTGAAGAAGGGAGGGAAGGAGAGGAGTAAAGGGAGGGAGGGAAGTAGAATATCAACATAAATAATGCTGAGTAATTTTATCTTAATCTCTGCTCTATTACACTTTGCTTTAAAAATGCTCTTATTAATCATAAAATATTTTGTTTAATTCAACCAGTTGTGAGGGAGAGTGTGTGAGAGTGTGAGGGAGAGTGTGTGTGGGAGATTGTGAGGGAGATTGAGGAAGAGTGTGTGGAAGAGTGTGAGGGAGATTGAGGAAGAGTGTGTGAGGGTGTGAGGGAGATTGAGAAGAGTGTGTGAGAGTGTGTGAGGGAGAGTATGAGAGTGTGAGTGTGAAGGAGAGTGTGAGAGTGTGAAGGAGAGTGTGAAGGAAAGTGTGAGGGAGAGTGTGAAGGAGAGTGTGAGGGAGAGAGTGAAAGTGTGAAGGAGAGAGTGAGTGTGAGGGAGAGAGTGAGAGTGTGAAGGAGAGTGTGAGTGTGAAGGAGAGAGTGAGTGTGTGAAGGAGAGAGTGAGAGTGTGAAGGAAAGTGTGAGTGTGAAGGAGAGAGTGAGTGTGAAGGAGAGAGGAGAGTGTAGGGAGAGAGGAGAGGTGAAGGAGAAGTGGAGTGTGAAGGAGAGAGAGAGTGAAGGAGAGAGTGAAAGTGTGAAGGAGAGAGTGAGAGTGTGAGGAGAGAGTGAGAGTGTGAAGGAGAGTGTGAGTGTGAAGGAGAGAGTGAAGGTGAAGGAGAGAGTGAGTGTGAGGGAGAGAGTGAGAGTGTGAAGGAGAGTGTGAGTGTGAAGGAGAGAGTGAGAGTGTGAAGGAGAGAGTGAGAGTGTGAAGGAGAGAGTGAGAGTGTGAAGGAGAGAGTGTAGAGGAGAGAGTGAGAGTGAAGGAGAGAGTGTGAGTGTGAAGGAGAGAGTGAGAGTGTGAAGGAGAGAGAGTGTGAGAGAGTGAGAGTGAAGGAGAGAGTGAGAATGTGAAGGAGAGAGTGAGAGTGTGAGGAGAGAGTGAGAGTGTGAAGGAGAGAGTGAGAGTGTGAAGGAGAGGAGAGTGTGAAGGAGAGGAGAGTGTGAAGGAGAGGAGAGTGTGAAGGAGAGGAGAGTGTGAAGGAGAGGAGAGTGTGAAGGAGAGGAGAGTGTGAAGGAGAGGAGAGTGTGAAGGAGAGGAGAGTGTGAAGGAGAGGAGTGTGAAGGAGTGGAGAGTGGAAGAGAGGAAGTGTGAAGGAAGAGTGAGAGTGTGAAGGAGAGAGTGAGAGTGTGAAGGAGAGAGTGAGAGTAGGAAGGAGAGAGAGAGTGAGAGGTGAGGGAGAGAGTGAGAGTGTGAGAGAGGAGAGAGGAGAGGTGGAGGGAGAGAGTGAGAGTGTGAGGGAGAGAGGAGAGGTAGGGAGAGTGTGAAGGAGAGAGTGAGAGTGTGATGGGTTGAGTGAGAGTGTGAGGAAGAGTGTGAGAGTGTGAAGGAGAGAGTGAGAGTGTGAGGGAGAGAGTGAGAGTGTGAGGGAGAGTGTGAGAGTGTGAAGGAGAGAGTGAGATTGTGAAGGAGAGAGTGAGATTGTGAAGGAGAGAGTGAGAGTGGGAGGGAGAGTGTGAGAGTGTTAGTTACCATTTTGTCCTAGGCACATGTCGATTAGACACTAGGCCTGTTGTATGTATGTGTGTGTGCGTGTGCGTGTGTGTGTGTGTGTGTGTGTGTACTCACCTAATTGTGGTTGCAGGGTTCGAGACTCAGCTCCTGGCCCCACCTCTTCGCTGTCTGCTACTGGGTCTCTGCTCTCCCTGCTCCATGAGCTTTATCATACCTTGTCTTAAAACTATGTATGGTTCCTGCCTCCACTATATCTTTCTCTAGACTATTCCACTTCCTGACTACTCTGTGGCTGAAGAAATACTTCCTAACATGTGTGTGTGTGTGTGTGTATGTGTGTTAGTTAGTTACTATTTTGTCCTAGGCACATGTCAATTAGACACTAGGCCTGTTGTATGTATGTGTGTGTGTGTGTGTGTGTGTGTAAGGAAACACTTCGAAATGTTTCTGCCCCACAGGGAATTGAACCCGGCCCGAGGGAGAGTGTGAGAGTGTGAAGGAGAGAGTGAGATTGTGAAGGAGAGAGTGAGAGTGGGAGGGAGAGTGTGAGAGTGTGAGGGAGAGTATGAGAGTGTGTTTGAGAGTGTGAGGGAGAGTATGAGAGTGTAAGTGTCAGACCTTGACTCTGAGAGAAGTAAGATCATCAGTTGTAACATCAGTGGGACTCAGTGTCAAGACTCGGCACCATCTTAGTCAGGTGTGACACAACATCTTACAGGTCAGGTGTGACACGACAACTTACAGGTCAGGTGTGACACAACATATTACAGGTCAGGTGTGACACAACATCTTACAGGTCAGGTGTGACACAACATCTTACAGGTCAGGTGTGACACAACATCTTACAGGTCAGGTGTGACACAACATCTTACAGGTCAGGTGTGACACATCTTACAGGTCAGGTGTGACACAACATCTTACAGGTCAGGCGTGACACAACATCTTACAGGTCAGGTGTGACACAACATCTTACAGGTCAGGTGTGACACAACATCTTACAGGTCAGGCGTGACACAACATCTTACAGGTCAGGTGTGACACATCTTACAGGTCAGGTGTGACACAACATCTTAAGGTCAGGCGTGAACAACATCTTACAGGTCAGGGTGAACAACATCTTACAGGTCAGGTGTGACACAACATCTTACAGGTCAGGCGTGACACAACATCTTACAGGTCAGGTGTGACACATCTTACAGGTCAGGTGTGACACAACATCTTAGAGGTCAGGTGTGACACATCTTACAGGTCAGGCGTGACACAACATCTTACAGGTCAGGTGTGACACAACATCTTACAGGTCAGGTGTGACACAACATCTTACAGGTCAGGTGTGGCACAACATCTTACAGGTCAGGCGTGACTCTACGTCTTACAGGTCAGGTGTGACACAACATCTTACAGGTCAGGCGTGACTCTACGTCTTACAGGTCAGGTGTGACACAACATCTAACAGGTCAGGTGTGACACAACATCTTACAGGTCAGGTGTGACACAACATCTTACAGGTCAGGTGTGACACAACATCTTACAGGTCAGGCGTGACACAACATCTTACAGGTCAGGTGTGACACAACATCTTACAGGTCAGGCGTGACACAACATCTTACAGGTCAGGTGTGACACATCTTACAGGTCAGGTGTGACACAACATCTTAGAGGTCAGGTGTGACACAACATCTTACAGGTCAGGCGTGACACAACATCTTACAGGTCAGGTGTGACACAACATCTTACAGGTCAGGTGTGACACAACATCTTACAGGTCAGGTGTGACACAACATCTTACAGGTCAGGTGTGGCACAACATCTTACAGGTCAGGCGTGACTCTACGTCTTACAGGTCAGGTGTGACACAACATCTTACAGGTCAGGCGTGACTCTACGTCTTACAGGTCAGGTGTGACACAACATCTAACAGGTCAGGTGTGACACAACATCTTACAGGTCAGGTGTGACGCAACATCTTACAGATCAGGTGTGACACAACATCTTACAGGTCAGGTGTGACACAACATCTTACAGGTCAGGTGTGACACAACATCTTACATGTCAGGCGTGACACAACATCTTACAGGTCAGGTGTGACACATCTTACAGGTCAGGCAATCAGTCTCTCAGCCTGGAGTCGATTCCAGGCTGAGGGACTGATTACCTCAAACTCCTCCTGTTCTTCACCATTCTCCTTTGTATGGACTGATGAAGCCGCTGTGTGGCGAAACGTTTCCTCAATAAAGATACCCAAGTGTTGCATATGTGTCTAATTTATCAACTTGTGGGTTCCGTGAGCCATTTATCTCCATGACTGAGGACATCCAGGGGAGTGTCTTGGATGCTTCACCGGGATGTTTAACTCTTCAACAACTCTTTATCTTTATCTTCTTCTTACTTGTTTATTATTTTTTTTGTTTCTAAGTTTATCTTTCATCTCATATTTACAATGATACACTTCATATAAAAGCACCAGCAACAGTTTTACTTAGCAGAAATACATACATATACCCATTCTGTCTGTCTCTGTCTCTGTCTCTCTCTCTCTGTCTGTCTCTCTGTCTCTTTCTCTCTCTGTCTGTCTCTCTCTCCCAGTAAGTTAACATTGAGTCTCACTCTTCCTGCAGCCTGCTGAGAGCTTCCCTCATATCTTTTTTTATTTTTATTTTTATTAACACATCGGCCGATTCCCACCAAGGCAGGGTGACCCGAAAAAGAAAAACTTTCATCATTCACTCCATCACTGTCGTGCCAGAGGGGTGCTTTACACTACAGTTATAAAACTGCAACATTAACACCCCTCCTTCAGAGTGCAGGCACTGTACTTCCCATCTCCAGTACTCAAGTCCGGCCTACCGGTTTCCCTGAATCCCTTCATAAATGTTACTTTGCTCACACTCCAACAGCACGTCAAGTATTAAAAACCATTTGTCTCCATTCACTCCTATCAAATACGCTCACACATGCTTGCTGGAAGTCCAAGCCCCTCGCACAGAAAACCTCCTTTACCCCATCCCTCCATCCTTTCCTAGGCTGACCCCTACCCCGCCTTCCCTCCACTACAGATTTATACACTCTCGAAGTCATTCTGTCTCGTTCCATTCTCTCTACATGTCCGAACCACCTCAACAACCCCTCCTCAGCTCTCTGGATAATAGTTTTGGTAATCCCGCACCTCCTCCTAATTTCCAAACTCCGAATTCTCTGCATTATATTCACACCACACATTAACCTCAGACATGACATCTCCACTGCCTCCAGCCTTCTCCTCGTTGCGACATTCATCACCCATGCTTCACACCCATATAAGAGTGTTGGTATAACTATACTCTCATACATTCCCCTCTTTACTTCCATGGACAAAGTTCTTTGTCTCCACAGACTCCGAAGTGCTCCACTCACCCTTTTCTCCTCATCAATTCTATGATTCACCTCATCCTTCATAGACCCATCTGCTGACATGTCCACTCCCAAATATCTGAATACATTCACCTCCTCCATACTCTCTCCCTCCAATCTGATATCCCATCTTTCGTCACCTAATCTTTTTGTTATCCTCATCACCTTACTCTTTCCTATATTCACTTTCAATTTTTTTCTTTTACATACCCTACCAAATTCATCCACCAACCTCTGCAACTTCTCTTCAGAATCTCCCAAAAGCACAGTGTCATCAGCAAAAAGCAACTGTGACAATTCCCACTTTTTATTTGATTCTTTATCTTTTAACCCCACACCTCTTGCCAAGACCCTCGCATTCACTTCTCTTACAACCCCATCTATAAATATATTGAACAACCACGGTGACATCACACATCCTTGTCTAAGGCCCACTTTTACTGGGAAATAGTTCCCCTCCCTCCTACACACTCTAACCTGAGCCTCACTATCCTCATAAAAACTCTTCACTGCTTTCTACAGTAACCTACCTCCTATTCCATACACCTGCAACATCTGCCACATTGCTCCCCTATCCACCCTATCATACGCCTTTTCCAAATCCATAAATGCCACAAAAACCTATTTACCCTTATCCAAATACAGTTCACCTATATGTTTCACTGTAAACACTTGGTCTACACACCCCCTACCTTTCCTAAAGCCCCCTTGTTCATCTGCTATCCTGCTTTCTGTCTTACTCTTAATTCTTTCAATAATAACTCTACCATACACTTTACCAGGTACACTCAACAGACTTATTCCCCTATAATTTTTGCACTCTCTTTTGTCCCCTTTGCCTTTATACAAAGGAACAATACATGCTCTCTACCAATCCCTAGGTACCTTACCCTCTTCCATACATTTATTAAATAATAGTACCAACCACTCCAAAACTATATCCCCACCTGCTTTTAACATTTCTATCTTTATCCCATCAATCCCAGCTGCCTTACCCCCTTTCATTCTACCCAGTGCCTCACGAACTTCCCCCACACTCACAACTGGCTCTTCCACACTCCTACAAGATGTTATTCCTCCTTGCCCTACACACGAAATCACAGCTTCCCTATCTTCATCAACATTTAACAACTCCTCAAAATATTCCTTCCATCTTCCCGATACCTCTAACTCTCCATTTAATAACTCTCCTCTCCTATTTTTAACTGTCAAATCCATTTGTTCCCTAGGCTTCCTCAACTTATTAATCTCACTACAAAACTTTTTCTTATTTTCAACAAAATTTGTTGATAACATCTCACCCACTCTCTCATTTGTTCTCTTTATATTGCTTCACCACTCTCTTAACCTCTCTATTTCTCTCCATATACTCTTCCTCTTGCATCACTTCTACTTTGTAAAAACCTCTCATATGCTAACTTTTCTCCCTTACTACTCTCTTTGCATCATCATTCCACCAATCGCTCTTCTTCCTCCCGCACCCACTCGCCTGTAACCACAAACGTCTGCTGAACACTCTAACACTACATTTTTAAATCTACCCCATACATCTTCGACCCCATTGCCTACACTCTCACTAGCCCATCTATCCTCCAATAGTTGTTTATATCTTACCCTAACTGCCTCCTCTTTTAGTTTATAAACCTTCACCTCTCTCTTACTTACTGCTTCTATTTTCCTTGTATCCCATCTACCTTTTACTCCCACTGTACCTATAACTAAAAAGTGATCTGATATATCTGTGGCCTCTCTATAAACATGTACATCCTGAAGTCTACTCAACAGTCTTTTATCTACCAATACGTAGTCCAACAAACTACTGTCATTACGCCCTACATCATATCTTGTATACTTATTTATCCTCTTTTTCTTAAAATATGTATTACCTATAACTAAACCCCATTCTATACAAAGTTCAATCTAAGGGCTCCCATTATCATTTACACCTGGCACCCCAAACTTACCTACCACACCCTCTATACATGTTTCTCCTACTTTAGCATTTAGGTCCCCTACCACAATTACTCTCTCACTTGGTTCAAAAGTTCCTATACATTCGCTTAACATCTCCCAAAATCTCTCTCTCTCATCCACACTCCTCTCTTCTCCAGGTGCATACACGCTTATTATGACCCACTTTTCGCATCCGACCCTTATTTTAATCCACATAATCCTTGAATTTACACATTTATATTCCTCTTCTCCTTCCATAACTGATCCTTCAACATTATTGCTACACCTTCCTTAGCTCTAACTCTCTCAGATACTCCTGACTTAATCCCATTTATTTCTCCCCACTGAAACTCGCCTACCCCCTTCAGCTTTGTTTCGCTTAGGGCCAGGACATCCAACGTCTTTTCATTCATAACATCAGCAATCATCTCTTTCTTATCATCCGCACTACATCCACGCACATTCAGACAACCCAATTTTATAAAGTTTTTCTTCTCTTTTTTAGTAAATGTGTACAGAAGGGGTTACTAGCCCATTGCTCCCAGCATTATAGTCGCCTCATACGACACGCATGGCTTACGGAGGAAAGATTCTTTTTCACTTCCGCATGGACAATGAGAAAATAAAAAGAACAAGAGCTATTAAGAAAAAGAAGAAAAAACCTAGATGTGTGTATGTATATATATGCATGTGTATGCCAGTGTAGTGTGACCTAAAGTGTAAGTAGAAGTAGCCAGATATACCTGTTATCCAGCGTGTTTATGAGACAGAAAAAAGACACCAGCATATCTTTTCTCTCCTCATTAAATTATCCTCCTGTCTCTCTCTCTTACCTCTCCTCCATATCTACACTCCCTCTCTAATTTCCAGCACTTCCCTCTCTTATTTCCAGCACTTCCCTCTCTAATTTCTAGTACTTCCCTCTCTTATTTCCAGCACTTTCCTCTCTTATTTCCAGCATTTCCCTCTCTCATTTCCAGCACTTCCCTCTCTTATTTCCAGCACTTCCCTTCTCATTTCCAGCACTTCCTCTCTTATTTCCAGCACTTCCCTCTCTCATTTCCAGCACTTCCCTCTCTTATTTTCAGCACTTCCTCTCTCATTTCCAGCACTTCCTCTCTCATTTCCAGCACTTCCCTCTCTTATTTCCAGCACTTCCTCCCTCATTTCAGCACTTTCCCTCTTATTTCCAGCATTTCCTCTCTCATTTCCAGCACTTCCTCTCTTATTTCCAGCACTTCTCCCTCATTTCCAGCACTTCCTCTTTTATTTCTAGCACTTCCTTCTCCTCTTTAAAGCACTTTTCCCTATGTATGTCAGTGTTTGTATAAGAGGTTTCCAGGAGAGTGTACAAGAACTACAGTATCCTCAGCATCACTCAGCAGCGTCTTACAAGAACTACAGTATCCTCAGCATCACTCAGCAGCGTCGTACAAGAACTACAGTATCCTCAGCATCACTCAGCAGCGTCGTACAAGAACTACAGTATCTTCAGCATCACTCAGCAGCGTCGTACAAGAACTACAGTATCCTCAGCATCACTCAGCAGCGTCGTATAAGAACTTCAGTATCCTCAGCATCACTCAGCAGCGTCGTATAAGAACTTCAGTATCCTCAGCATCACTCAGCAGCGTCGTACAAGAACTACAGTATCCTCAGCACAGCGTCGTACAAGAACTACAGTATCCTCAGCATCACTCAGCAGCGTCGTACAAGAACTACAGTATCCTCAGCATCACTCAGCAGCGTCGTATAAGAACTTCAGTATCCTCAGCATCACTCAGCAGCGTCGTAAAGAACTACAGTATCCTCAGCATCACTCAGCAGCGTCGTATAAGAACTACAGTATCCTCAGCATCGACTCAGCAGCGTCGTAAAGAACTTCAGTATCCTCAGCATCACTCAGCAGCGTCGTACAAGAACTTCAGTATCCCTCAGCAGCGTCGTACAAGAACTACAGTATCCTCAGCATCACTCAGCAGCGTCGTATAAGAACTACAGTATCCTCAGCATCACTCAGCAGCGTCGTATAAGAACTTCAGTATCCTCAGCATCACTCAGCAGCGTCGTAAAGAACTACAGTATCCTCAGCATCACTCAGCAGCGTCGTATAAGAACTACAGTATCCTCAGCATCACTCAGCAGCGTCGTACAAGAACTACAGTATCCTCAGCATCACTCAGCAGCGTCGTACAAGAACTACAGTATCCTCAGCATCACTCAGCAGCGTCGTACAAGAACTACAGTATCCTCAGCATCACTCAGCAGCGTCGTACAAGAACTACAGTATCCTCAGCATCACTCAGCAGCGTCGTACAAGAACTACAGTATCCTCAGCATCACTCAGCAGCGTCGTACAAGGCACACTTCCACACAATACAATTCTGAACATTGATTTGCAAAATCTATTTCGTTGCAGGTCCTTGCAATTGTGTGTGATGCAATAAAAGGCAGAATTGCATAATTTTATCCAATGTAGCGAGTTACTGCTGGATTCCTGCATATGTGTGCGAGTTAGAAGGGCAGTATCTCCGCGCTAAACCATCTTGGAGACCAGGTCGGAGACCAGAGTAAGTACGGTAAGGGAGGCTAGACCAGCGGGGACTCCTGGCATCAGCGCCCCCTCGTTCCGGTCCCAGACCGTGTGAGAGAGAGAGAGAGAGAGAGAGAGAGAGAGAGAGAGAGAGAGAGAGAGAGAGAGAGAGAGAGAGAGAAATGAGAAAAAAAACATGGACTGTGTAATGAGTGCTGGAGTGAACGAGCGACAGACAATAAAGCACTTCCTACAGGTATCTGAAATGAAAGCGAGAAGGAGAGATTGGAATTGATCTGTGGTGAAGGAGTGAAGGAGGGGCGGGAAGGAGAGACTGGGAACTGATCTGTGGTGAAGGAGTGAAGGAGGGGCTGGAAGGAGAGACTGGGAACTGATCTGTGGTGAAGGACGGGCGGGAAGGAGAGAATGAGAACTGATCTGTGGTGAAAGAGGGAGTGGTAATGGAACAACAGACGTAGAGATGCGGATGAACAGGTTGAGATAATCATAAGCAAGCAATAAGAGATGACAGAGATAATGGTACGGAGGAGGAAGAGGAGCAGACGAATCTAAGGATATTAAAAAGGGCGAAGAGAAAAGGCAAGCGGAAGCCGGAAGATAACTGGATGAGAGGAGTGAGAGGGGAGGCTGTGATAACGCAGAGGCTGCAACAGTAGATGAAGAGTGGGAATGGAGAGGTGTGAGTGGTGGTAACCAGGGTAGAAGAGTGGGAATGGAGAGGTGAGAGTGGTGGTAGAGAGGGACGTGTACTAGCCTCATCATTGGCACAACAAGAAACAAGGATACACAAACAACATGCACTTGGCAGACTGTAACTTATGGGGACGTTTCGGTCCGACTAAGACCATTAACTAGACATGGCGACTTGTTAGTACACCAAGTCGGTCCGAAACGTCGCAAGTTTGTCACCTGAGTGAGGGTTATTTGTGTAGTGTTCCAGTCACTGTATTGTGTGTACTCACCTAGTTGTGGTTGCAGGGGTCGATTCACATCTCCTGGTCCCCGCCTCTTCACTGGCCGCTACTAGGTCACTCTTCCTGCTCCATGACCTTTATCATACCTCTTCTTAAAGCTATGTATGGATCCTGCCTCCACTACATTACTTCCCAGATTATTCCACTTCCTGACAACTCTGTGACTGAAGAAATACTTCCTAACATCCCTGTGATTCATCTGAGTCTTCAACTTCCAACTATGACCCCTTGTTCCTGTGTCCCATCTCTGGAACATCATCCCCCTATCTCTCCTGTTCTCCAGTGTCGTCAGGTCGATTTCCCTTAACCTCTCCTCGTAGGACATTTCCCTTAGCTCCGGGACCAGTCTTGTTGCAAACCTTTGCACTTTCTCTAATTTCCTTACGCGTGGGTTCCAAACTGATGCTGCATACTCCAATATAGCCCTAACGTACACGGTGTACAGGGTCCTAAACGATTCCTTATTAAGATGTCGGAATGCTATTCTTAGGTTTGCTAGGCGCCCGTATGCTTCAGCAGTTATTTGGTTGATGTTCGCCTCAGGAGATGTGCTCGGTATTATAATCACCCCAAGATCCTTTTCCTTGAGTGAGGTTTGTAGTCTCTTGCCTCCTTGACTGTACTCCGTCTTCCTGACAGGTACTCCCTAATCCATTGGAGTGCCTTCCCAGTTATCCGTGTCTGGTCCTCCAGCTTTTGCACTAATCTCTTGTGTGGAACTGAGTCAAACGCCTTCTTACAGTCCAAGAAAATGCAAACTACCCACCCCTCTCATTGTGTGTGTGTGTGTACTCACCTAGTTGTGGTTGCAGGGGTCGAGTCATAGCTCCTGGACCCGCCTCTTCACTGGCTGCTACTGGGTCTCTCTCCCTTCGCCATGAGCCTTATCATACCTCTTCTTAAAGCTATGAATGGATCCTGCCTCCACTACATCGTTTCCCAAGCTATTCCACTTCCTGACCACTCTGTGACTGAAGAAATACTTCCTAACATCCCTGTGATTAATCTGAGTGTTCAACTTCCAGCTGTGCCCCCTTGTTGCTGTGTCCCATCTCTGGAACATTCTGTCTCTGTCCACCTTGTCAATTCCTCTTAGTATTTTATATGTCGTTATCATGTCCCCCCTTTCTCTCCTGTCCTCCAGTGTCGTCAGGTCGATTTCCCTTAACCTCTCCTCGTAGGCCATACCCCTTAGCTCCGGGACTAGTGTTGCAAACCTTTGCACTTTATTTTCTTTGTGCTTGGCTAGGTGTGGGTTCCAAACTGGTGCTGCGTACTCCAGTATGGGCCTAACGTACACAGTGTACAGGGTTTTGAACGATTCCTTATTAAGATGTCAAAATGCTGTTCTTAGGTTTGCTAGGCGCCCGTATGCTGCAACAGTTATTTGGTTGATGTGCGCCTCAGGAGATGTGCCTGGTGTTATACTCACCCCAAGATCTTTTTCCTTGGGTGAGGTTTTTAGTCTCTGGCCCCTAAAC